>JAXCGZ010004520.1:30000-43361 GCA_037179515.1 Halocaridina rubra
TCCACCTCCTTCGCAAGTACACCTCGGCATCTGGGGCAAATTCAACATAAGAGACTACACTCCTGAACCACTGAGATGTTTCCAGTGTCAAAGATTTGGGCACCATAGAAATACTTGCCATCTCCCAGAGAGATGTGCAATCTGCAGTGAGAGACATTCCACTGACTGCTGCTTCAACAAATTCAAGGCCAATGAAGCAACAGTTGCCAAGTGCCCAAACTGTTAGGGAAACCATCACACATGGAACAACCGCTGCCCAGAAAGGCTGAAGAGGATTCCTCAAAGAGTCCCCCCCTCTGCCCCTGTCACCAATCACACCACCTCCAACTTCACCCCAGCTCCTCCCCCCACCTCCAATTCTTGGCAAAGGCCCCTTCCTGCCCCACTCACACCTAACTTCCCCACCCAAAACCCACCACACAACACCAACCCAGCACCTAACACACAGATCACACCTCCCACAGTTTCCACCCCTACACCAACTCCATCCACCCCATCACAAAACACTCACACTCCTACCATCCCCCCAAACAACACTCACAACCCTACCATCCCCTCACGCAACACTCACACCAACACCTCCACCCCATGCAACACTCAAACACGCAATACAGTCACATGCAACACTCAGACCACACACACCCGCTCAAGACACCAGGTCCCGGGACCCTAGACTTAAATCCCATACAACCACACCTCAACAGTCTATTCAGACACCTTCCTCTGCCTCCTCTTCCCAACAGCAAACCCTCTTCACAGTAAATGAGCTCACCAACTTTATTATTCAAGCCATACAGGCAGCCTTCCGACTCCTCGAAACCAAAGCCTCTCCTCAAGTTGCCTACAATCAAGTCGTCGAAGTAGCCCACTCCGTTATCGCCCAAGCCCTCGTCTCCAGAACCCACCACCAGCCTCAACAACCCACCACTCCTACCATCTCCACCTCCTTAAATCATCAAGATGTCTAATCTCGGGATCCTACACTGGAACGCCCAGGGTCTCAGACACAAGGTACCACATCTTGAAGGCATTGCCAAAGGCTGACAACAAAGATGTCATCATGGTTCAAAAAACCCTGTGCACAGAGCAAAACACTCCAAAAATCTCAGGATACAAAGGATTCTACCAGCGCTGGTCTCTAGGGGAGAACAGAGGCAGCGCCATCTTCATCAGGAAAAACCTGTTAGCCAAGGAAATAACCCGACCGGTCCACTGTGGCGAAGATGTCCACGTCCTCACTGTTAACATCAAACTTCAGGGCAGCTGAATAGATCTGTACAACATTTACAGACAACAGGATAGTGGCTTAGACCTGACTACCCTCTTCGGGCTAGCCAGTCATCGTGACTTGGTAATAGGAGGCAACTTCAACGTGCACCATCCAAGATTCAGGTATGAGCACCCCTGTGCTGCAGGCAGACACATCATGAGCCTGCTGGACGAACAAGAAGACGTCTCCCTTCTCAACAATCATGAGCAGAGGTGGAATACTGGACCTCACCTTTGTCTCCAACTCCCTAAAGCAAGACGCCACATGGAGAGTTCATCCCCTGGTCACAAGCGACCACTATGGGATCCATCTCACGCTGCCAATTCCTGAAATCTTCCAAATCCCTGCTCCTCCCCCTCGATGGAATTTCAAGAAGGCCAACTGGGGCCGATTCCAGGAGCACCTCAGCAATTGGTTTTCAGCCCACACACCATCCGAAGACATCGATCAAGCAGAGGCCGAGCTAATCAATGCTCTGCAAGCTGCAGCAAACTCCTCCATCCCCCTCTGTAAACCACAACACACCACTCATCGGGACAGATGGTACTACTGTGACAGAGTTAAAGAACTTAATCACCGGCTCAACGTCATCCGGAAAATGCACAGGAAAAGTCGCACTGAAGACTCCTACCGCACTCTCCCAGCAGTCAAAGAACATGTCCATTAAGAGACACGCAACATTAAAAGGAAAAAATGGCTAGAGTGGTGTTCCACCCTAGATGCTCACACCTCTGTGGGCCAGATGTGGAGGAGCATTAACTCCTTTGCTAAAGATAAACCTCCTAAAATCATCCCCCACAGGGATCCTAGCAGAGCAGAAGAAGAACTCTCCGTCAAATTCGCAGATAGAGCAAGCTCCAACCAGCTCCCCATCATCACCAGAACGACTCTTCAGTACCTCACCACTGAAAGATGGGAAGAAATAAAAGAGGTCATAAACACTGAAGACGAAACAGATGCCCCATTCTCTCTGACTGAGCTACTAAGAGTAAGCAAAAGCTCTAAGAACACAGCCCCAGGTGCTGATAGAATCACATACACAATTATTCAAAATATTGGGCCCCAAGGGGAAGCTGCTCTGCTATCTCTGATCAATTCGATATACACATGAAGAATCAGACCAGCCTCATGGAACAGAGCAGACATTCAGCCCATCCCAAAACCACAGGACCCTGACAACCCTTGCCCCATCTCCCTCCTAAGCTACCTGAGCAAGACGGCAGAGAAGATGGTACTTAACAGAGTCCGCTGGAAATGCCCACCCTTCCCAGAAAACATGTTTGCCTACCAGCCTGGCTCAGGCACCTCAGAATGTATAGCCTCCATGCTGTCTTTTATCAACAACTGCCATGGATACATCGTTTTTCTAGATCTAGAGAAGGCCTTTGAACTAGCCAATGTGCCAGCGATACTATCAGCTCTCAAAGCAGATCAAAGGTAACCTTCTCTCATGGATCAAGCAGAGTCTACAAAACCGTAGTGCACGAGTCAAAGTAGATGGGCACTACTCCACCTACAAAAACCACAAAACTGGGGCCCCCCAAGGTGGAATCCTTGACCCCTTCCTCTTCAGTTGACTCATGGAAATACTCATAGACATCGCACTACCACATGTAGCCAGACTCTTCAACCATGCTGATGACTTTGCCCTTGTCACAATAGGCGACAGAAGCTCTAACAAGAAACAGCGCTGCCTCACCAAGATTCACCAAACCTCCATCTCCCTCAGAGTTAAAATCAATGCCCGCAAAACCAAGGCCCTTCCCATCCACCAGTGGAGACCAGACACTAATCTGATCATAGGTAATGAGCCTGTGGACTGGGTTACCAAGCACCAATACCTGGGTGTAATCATTGATGGCAAACTAACCTTTGGACCTGAAATTCAACACTTGCGCGACAAGTGCAGCCAGCGACAAGCGGTCCTTCGTCGGATGTCGGGCCTCTACGATGGTGCATCATTTAATGTCCTCAGAAGATTCTATGTACAAGCAATATGCAGCCCCATAGACTATACTTGTCCCACACTCTGGCTACTAAAAGACCAACAGTGGGACAAGATAGATGTAATTCAAAACAACGCCATGCGTACCATGCTAGGAGCCCCCATGTGGACCAAGAGAGAAAACATCCAGATGGAATTGGGACTCATGCCACTCAAACTCAGAGCTCAGCAAAGACTGACCCTCTTTGTGGCTAAAACCACCATTGTCCAACATAAATGCCTCGCTGGCACAAATCTCCATCTAGCCCTCAATCGCCACTCCAACCACCATCCTAGAAGCTAGGCAGCCAAGGTCTGTGCTAGCCCGCAAGCACTGCCAGGCAGGGAGAGCATCCTAGCCAAGATACAGGACACTCCGCTTCCTGAATACAGATGCTCTCCCCCATGGAATGACCAACCGCTCGACATAAAGATCAAGCTCCCTGACAACCCCAAAAGCTTGGTAAACCCGCTTGTCCTTAAAAACATATACAAGGACAAAATTCAGAGCTGGAGCAGGCCGAACTCTCAAGTCTACTACACTGACGGTTTAGTAAATCAAGAAACTGGAGCCTCAACTGCCGCCTTCACCACTGGAAACCACGTCCTATCCTGGAGACTGTCAAACTCCTGCTCATCGCTCCAGACTGAGCTTGTTGCCATAGCCAACGCCCTCAACTTCTTCATCCAGCAACGAGCTGACCATGCCCTAATTCTCTCTGACTCTAAAGGCACCTTACAGGCCATCAAGAAGCCGTTCCTCAGAGACAATGTACGTATCATCACCACCATCCTCAGCCACTACCACAGGACAACCAGCCTTGGAAAAGCCATCACTCTGCCTGGATTCCCAGCCACGTCGGCATCAAGGGAAATGAGGAAGCTGATCAAGCCACCAAACAAGCCACTCTTAGAGCAGAAATCCAAATATCTCTGCCTCCTGGGATTCAACAGATAAAAAACAAAGCCACCAAGTCACTCCTTAACGCCTTAATGACTAAACACAACCTGTGCACAGACATTGGCTCCCCCTCCAGCTGGTGGTACAATGCCACCACTGATCTTCAGCGAATCACCCTGCCTAAGAACCTTCGACGAAGCACGGCGGTCAGTGTGTACCGTCTGAGACTCGGATACAAGTGCACCTGGCGAATAGTGGATGATATCATCAGGGAATGCACCTTTTGCCAGGTAGCCTCACCACATCCACTGCTCCACTACATCCTCGAATGTAAAATTCACTGGAAAACTGGTGCCCCAGCAACATCCAGCAAAGATCCAAATGCCCTTCATGTTGCTAGCTCCATAATCAGACTAGCAACAAACAACTACATGAACAATCTACTAAATATCATCAGTCAATACCCTCAACCAAGATAACCATGTAATAACTCTCTCTCACCACCAGAACAGGAATACATTAAAATTGTTTGATGTAAACTAATAATCCTCAGCTGAACACTTATGTTTTCCATTATCTTTACAGTTTTGCACAACCTCACCTACGGGCCAAAATAGGAAAGTCCGATCGCCCTCAAGAGTGAATACCACCAACAATAACCAGATTCACCCCACATCCGCGCCAAATAGGAAAGCCCATTCACCCTCAAGTGCAAATACCACCTACAGTCAACAAAACCTTACCCCACCTGCGGGCCACAAGGGAAGGTCCGCTCACCCTAAAGGGAGAACATCAAAGAAAAACAAAAAGTTCGTTTTTTCCTTGTAGAAACTTCCACCTCAGATCAGGGATGGAGTGGAGGAGGAGGAATTCACTTCATTAGTAGGAAGAGGCTTCAACTACCTATCACAATAGAGATAAAAACAAAATAGAAACTTGAACACTTTATTTCCCTTTTTCTTCCCAACACTTATAAAAGAGAGAAGAGCAGGCAGAAATATTTGGGGTATAGAACACACACAGTCACTTGTTTTCACTAAAACAAAAACGGGAACACAAAACAAAACAAAAACAATCTTTGTTTCTTTTTCTGGCTCTTTAGAGAGAGGAGGAAAAGAGAACAGAGATACTTAGGCAGGTCCTATCACTACTGGAGCTGGAACCAGACTGAAATGACTGCTGACAGTCCATAACCAGTGCCATGCTATGTCTTTGTTTAACAGTCAAAATAGTTGTTATGAACTTTCCGTAAAATGTCACAAGTCCTAAAAATGATTGTAGCTTTTTGACATTTTCAGGCAATTTTGCTGACTGTACTGACCTGACCTTGTCATCTGTTTTGTGAATACCCTGGTCATTTATTTTGAACCCTAAATATTCAATTGCTGAAACTTTAAAATGACATTTGCCCTTTTTAATTTTCATTCCATTGTTTTGGATGTGTTTCTATACTGCTACTAGTCTTTCATGATGCTCTCTCTCATCCTTTCCTGCTACTAATATGTCATCAACGAAACAAAATACTCCGGGTAATCCATTGAATATTTTATCCATGGCTTGCTGCCATATTGCAGGACTGCTGGCTACTCCTTACGTTAGTCTTTTGGGATGAAATAACTCTAAATGAATATTTATTGTATAGTATTCTTGTGACTTATCATCCATGACTAACTGCTTAAAGGCATGTTTTAAGTCAATTTTCGAATAGATCTTACAATCTCCTAGGGATGCAAACATTTTTGTAGGGCTGGGTAGAGGGTATTGGTGCTACTTGTAACTGTGGGTTTAAAATGTTACCTTATAATCTCCACACAACCGGACACCTTCAGCTTGAATTGCTACTGGATCTAAAGGGGTTCCCTAGTCTGAATACATTACTTTTTCCCATGTGCCTTCTGCTTCTAACCTTTTAATTTCCTATTCAACTGAGGCCTTTAAAGCAAATGTAATAGGTCTAGGAGTAAAAAACTTGGGTGTTGCATTAGATTTCAGAACTAAGGTTGCCTTTGTATTTTTTACTGTGCCATGACCTAAAGTAAATATTTCCTTGAATTCTGAAAACACATCATTCACAGGGGCAACAATTTTATGTTCTACCTTCAGAACCTTCAGAATTTCTGAACATTTTTACTGGAAATGTTTCAACTAATCTATACCCATTAATGTCTGACCTTGGCCATTTACAATGGTGAGGGGCAGATCCTGTGCTGTCTGCTGATCATACTGAACATTAACCTCGACGGAACCTACTACCTTTATGTTGTGTGCATTGTAATCCCACAGGACTTTATTGCAGACTCCCATGGACAAATTAGATATTTTGCGTGCCACCTGTTCTGACATCACAGAGATGTCTGCTGCTGTGTCAACCTACATGATAACCAGCACAGTGTTTATGCTTACTGTAATCATTAACCTCTTGCCTTTCCTACTTAAAGAGTTAATTTGAAAGCAAATTCTGGTTTACAACTATGTAATTGCTCTGATGGCTAATCTGACTGAAAATTCTGTTTTTTTTCACGCTCAATTGAGGTATAATTGATTTGTTTCTCTGTTTTGCAGAGCCAACATATGTTACTGAGATGACTTTTATGTCCACAACTGTTACATTTTGTGTCAGAGTGTTTTGCACAAAGTCACCAGAGGCTTTTAGATGCCTTATTAGTTAATTTAGTAACGTAACTGTCATTTTTCTAACTAAAAATAATTCCCACTCCTTGCCCTTTGCTGATTATGATTATCTGCAATTTAAATTGTAGTTTATAGCTAATTTTAAGTATATCTTATTTAATATTCTTGTATGTATAGAAAGCATGATTCCGATATAAAGGCTGCCCCTAGCATAATCCCAATATAAAGGGTGCCCCCTATTTTTGTTTTCCTACCGTTCCCTTTCTTCAGCAAGCCTATCAGATACGTTTTCTTTACAATTTTCTTATGATAAAATAGCTCTCGCTAATAAATTTTTTATATTATCAAAATTGTTCTTGCCGATAATTTTGTTATAAATTTGACCTTGCAGTTATGTCATTAGCCTGCCTAGATACATTTCAGTAGCTTCTTTATTATTTGAATAGTTAAGTTCCGTCTCCTACAACGCAAAGAACGTTCTAGAGATTTTTAACCAGTAACCTAAGTTTCCATAATTATTCTCGTTTTATTTTATTTATTTCCAATTGTTGCACCTAATACACTGTCTCTCCCTTGCATCTCTGCCATAATTACCTGCCAGATACCACCACTAAAGTAGCCCTTAAATGATATAAGAGCTAGGTTTTGCACAACCTCACCTGCGGGCCAAAATAGGAAAGTCCAATCACCCTCAAGAGTGAATACCACCAACAATAACAAGATTTCACCCCACCTCCTCACCAAATAGGAAAGCAACATGGCTTCAGAGAAGGCAGATCAACAGTAACAAACTTATTAGAATTTTATGATGAGGTAAGCCAAATCTTACAGGAAAGAGAGGGCTGGGCAGATTGCATATTCCTTATTAGGAGACTTATTAGGAGGCTGCAAGCAATGGCTAGAATAGGTGGAAATGTCTTGGAATGGATAAAAACTTACTTAGAAAGAAGGGAACAGAGGGTTAGAGTAAGACACTCAGTGTCTGAATGGAGAAGAGTTAGTAGTGGAGTTCCACAGGGTTCAGTTTTAGGGCCACTTTTGTTCCTTGTATATGTAAATGATCTACCAGAGTCTGTAAATTCATTCATGAATATGTTTGCAGATGATGCAAAGATTGTGAAGAAAGTAAGAAACGAGAACAATGGTGGAGAACTTCAGGAAGATCTAAATAGTCTGCATGAGTGGTCAGAAAAGTGGCTAATGAAATTCAATACTTCAAAATGTAAGGTAATGAGAATGGGTACAAGTGCAAGAAGGCCCAAGCTTGACTACTCGGTGGCTGGAGTACAACTTCAAGAGACAGAAAATGAGAGAGATCTAGGAGTAAACATACTGGCAGATTTGTCTCCAGAAATACATATAAATGGCATAGTAAGGGCAGCATATGCATTCTTATCAAATGTAAGGGTAGCCTCCAGGTACATGGACAAGGAAATGTTCAGAAATATTTATGTAACCTATGTGAGGCCAAAACTCGAATATGCAGCCCCCTTTTGGAATCCACACTTGAAAAGGCACATAGCTAAGTTTGAAAAAGTTCAAAGACATGCCACGAAACTGATGCCAGAAATACGCAATCTCAGTTATGATGAGAGGCTGAGGGAATTAGACTTACCATCACTCGAAGCTAGATGATTGAGGGGGGATATGGTGACAGTCTATAAATTCCTTCATGGTTATGATAGAGTGGATAGGGATCGATATTTTGATATGGCAGGCTCTAGAACTAGAGGTCATAGTTTGAAGCTTTGTAAGGAAACTTCTTTGCAAGGTGTAAGGAAATACTTTTTCAGTGTAAGAGTAGTTGATAATTGGAATTGGCTACGCGAGGAGGTAGTTAATGCTATCTGAATCCATAGTTTTAAGGACAGGTATGATAAGTATCACTAAGTATAAAATGGAACCGATCAGGAGACAGGAAGATACGAGTTTTGGGCTCTTTCCCGTAAACACAATTAGGTAATTACACAAAACAACAACAACAACAACAACAACAACAACAACAAGAACTGTACTACAACTACTGCCAATAATAATAATAATAATAATAATAATAATAATAATAATAATAATAATAATAATAATAATAATAATAATAATAAATGGTAATGATATCACTTTTAAACAGAATAGGAGATGCATTTTTGCGTGGTAAGATCATTCTTCTCCTAATACCCCCGTAGGAATGAATGGAAGATGATGACTTGAAAAGATTTCCAAATATCCCCACACGTTGTTATGGGAGCTAAATCAATGGGGCATGCGGGTGAAGTTCACGACTGCAGTATTTTGAACCCATTCTATGCCCCCCTCCCCCTGTCATTGCGTGGTAACTACTTTTCCTGGCGTAAGCTTTCTCTGCTTTATTTCCTAAAACATCCTTCAAAGCTTCGAAGAGGAAATTACTCTTGGTTAACACTAAGGAGGTCCTGAGTTCAACCCATTATGGCGAATCGTATAGTTCATCTTACCCAGAACCTTGGGTGCAAGGGATAGGAAAAATTTTTGTGTGTTGAACGTCCTGTCCTTCATATAGTAGGTCCTGCGAACTCATCAAGTACGTTAAAATGCTATGGATGTTGATGTTGAAAAAGTACCTTTAGAAGATTAAGTTTCTTTAAAGTTATTAATGCAAATACATATGACTACTTCATATATAAGAAAGAAGCAGGACAACTATATGTCTGCCATTTCTCGTGCATGAGGTCATGGCTACACAATTGCTCTGCCATTTTCAACGGTGTTTTCAGCAAGGATGCTTCGCTGTCAGGCACTAAGAGATAAGAAATAGATGTGACCATGAGTGATGTCTAATTTTGACCTCGACATGAAAAAGTGAAAATTTAACTGTTTTGACCTGGCAGGAGGATGCTTCCTCTCTGTACTCTGACACTACAGTTGTAAAAAGAAAAAAGAAAAAAAAAACAAAGTATTCAAAGTCTCGACAAGAGAGGAGAGGTGAAGGACATAGCATTGAATGTTACCAAACTTTGTTGACCTAATACACAACAAAGTTTTTCAAAATCTTTGTTCACAGTTAATTTTTTGTTTCTATTTTATACGCTCTGTCTTGAATATATTTTAAGACAGTTTATTTCTACGTAGATTATGTAAGTGTTGTTTTGCATGATGGTTTCATATATTGTAGCTTACGTGCGTGTATGTAGATTTGCGGACATTGTATGTATATTTATTCAGTTATATCAAATTTACGCATATGAATACGTATTCATTTATATTAAGTATGTATAACTATTATTATATATAGTGTATGTATAGCTCAGAAGTCGAGAGCTAAATTTGCTTTGCTAGGCTTTCTGCCTATCAATCTTTTACCACGTCATGATAACGTTGATTACTTTGTGTAAACGGAGAGTTCTTTGCAATTTTATCTTCCACGTGGTCATCATATGAATTTCCTTGTGACAAATGAACGATATATTTAATGTCATTGTGAAATTTTTTTCAAATGATTATAAAAAAAATTTGAACGATAGAGTTTTGTGAGTCATTGTGACTTGTGTCATTTGTGAATTTATTCTTAATTATTCTCCTGAGATGCTACAAGACACTCATGGTTACTGTGATTATTGACGGGGCTTATACATTTGATGATGAGTAATTAGTTGTCTTCGTGAGATGCAACAAATAATAATTAGTTGCTCTCGTGAGACGCTAAGAGACACTCAAATCGAAGAACGCGGTAGAGATATGTGGGTCAGAAGACATTGATTCGGAGTCCCGTGATTGCTGATGACATCTGGGTTTTCTGGATAGATGAGTACAGGTTTAACTTATGTCTAACAAACACAGAAGCAGGTTCAAAGATATTCACTATTAAAGGGCCAACACTCTGGAACAATATTCCAGAGCATCTTAAAAATTCATCCTCCTTCGCAGCTTTCAAAGGCAAACTATATAGTTTTCTTTTGTACAAATAGTTGCTGCTCACACACTAATTAAACTTAATGATTTAATGCAATTTCCCTTAACATTACTATATGTAAACTTATATCGCCTTCTTTGTTCTCTAAGTTAAGAACTAATTATTCTCATTGTAAGGAATACAAATATGGTGATGATGCGATATTGACGATCCTGTATCGAGTGTTATTACTACTACTTTATTATTAACATTATTGTTAGCATTTTTTTATTACATTATTATTATTTTCTAGGAGAGCTATATTTATTTTAACTGTATGAATTACCCTCTTACTTATAAATTCAATTACATGTCTACTTATAAGTTACTCTTAATTTTCTAAACGAATAGCCATTGTACAAATGGAAATTTTGTTTGTTTGTTTGTTTGTGGCTGAGGGACAGAATGAGCTCCTTTAACAGAACACTTGTAGGTAGAATGTATGTTCGAAATTTTTTATTCTGTATGGGGAAGGTTTAATTTAAGGTGAGGAGAACTTATTTTTAATAATTTCACATATCAGCAGTTCACAATCCCCCTTGCTAAATATTTTCATGTACGTCTATGCATGTAATATTAACTGTATTTCATTGGTAGAGGATTTATTTTTTAGATAATTAGTAGGCCTCTACCGAAGCCGTGTCAGGATTTCCGAATTTAGGGTTATATGAGATCGAAGGGTAATAACATAGAGGAAATCCTCCACAGCTTTTGGTCCCTCGAACCGTGTGACAGAGTGTTGCGTTCAAAGTCACCAGAGGCTGTAGCAGCTTCATTATTAAGTAATATAGTAACTATTAACTGTCTTTTTTTCTTACTAAAATAATTCTCACTCCTTGCATTTTGCAGATCATGATTATCTGCAATTTATATTTCATCTTATTGCTAATTTTAAATATATCTTATTTAATATACTTGTACAAGTAGAAAGCATAATCCCAATATAAAAATTTCCCTCCTATTTGTCCGTTTTCTGCCTTTGATTTTCTCATGAACAGTACAATAATCCTAGTGAGTCTGTTACATACGTTTTTTAAACAATTTTCTTATGATAAAATAGCTCTTTTCTGATAAATTTGTGTATTATAAAAATCGCTCATGCTGATAATTTTGTTATAAATTTGACCCTAGTGATATGTCATTATCCTGTCCAGATACATTTCAGTAGCTTCTTTATTATTTGAATAATTAAAATTCCATCTCCTGCAATGCCAAGAATGTTCTAGAGATTGTTCACTAGTAACCTATTTTGCCCATAATATTTCTCGTTGTTTTTTTTTATTTGCTTCTGTTTGTTGCACCTAAAATACTGTCTCTCCCTTGCATCTTTGCCATAATTGCCTGCCAGGAAGCACCACTACGGTAGCCCTCGAATATTATGTGAACAAGTTACTTCTCTGGATGCATATCCTACAGATGACATCACCAGGAGGGACATTGCACCATCCTCATTGGGCGGCCAAACATCCCAGAGGCAAGATCTCGCCTCAGCAGTCAAGCTTGCTTCAAACCTTATTTACGTGGCATCTTCACGGGAATTTATCTTGCACTAACAAGTTGAGAGATAGTGTATGGTAAAACTCGTTGGTCAAGCAAATTGGGAATTCGAGAAACTGGTTAAATTCGTTACTAGTCAAATCCTTTACTGGTCAAATCCTGCAAAAATTTTCTCAGATTCCATTCCCATACAAAACGAACTTTTGTTGATTACCTAACTGGAATCTCATTTGTCAAACTTAATTCCGTGACCTGGAAATTACTGCCGATATACATTAATAAGAAATTTCTTTCATTGAATGTGCCAAACTAAAATCTCCTGCTCAGAAGATTGCTTTTTACCCCGTAAAAATCTATATCTTTTTCCTGGCGAATTCTAATTTCATTTCACCCCTTTCTATCTTTGTAAATAAAGTGTTTTACGTCAAAACTCATAAATAAAGTGATTTACTATATAAATTGCATATAATTAATAATTTAACTAAAGTGTTTTATGCTATAAACTGCAAATAATTAATAAGTGATTTTACCCTGTTGGCTTTGCAAATGTTTCTTGTTAACCACAATTTAATGAATACATACTGTAGTTATCTTTCTGATTCTTCATATATTGGGGATAAAATGTTTTGAGTTATAAGTTGCAAATACTTTAAAAGGTAGTTTTGCTCCTTTTGCATTGCAAATATTTCTTCATATCCAAAATTGAATGAATACTGTATTTTCTCGTAGATTCTCCCTTTATCGTACATAAAGTGTTTTGTTATATAAATTGTAAATAATGAATAGGTAATTTTGCCCAATTGGTATTGGAAACTTTTGTGGTTACCCACAATTTAAGGAATACATTTGTCTCGCTTATTCTCCATTTATTGTGAATAAATTGTTTTACGCTAAATCCGGCAAATAATTAATGAATTTTGTATGCTCTTACGGTAGCATAAATATTTCTGGTTAGCTGTGACTAACCAATATATTTTCATACAGTAGAATAATATTGGAAACTCATTATTTGCGTGCTCGTGCCTTCGGTTTTCCCATTATTAAAGGTGTGGCGTTTCTGTATCTGCATTTGCAGTGTCCTCTATTCTACTCTGCCTGTGTCACAGAGGTGATCGTCGAGTTGAGGCCAAAGTCTTGGCATCTGTCTGTGGTG
>JAXCGZ010004521.1:7500-10000 GCA_037179515.1 Halocaridina rubra
AAAGTGGTAGTAGCAAAAGAGTGGGGAAATAGAGTGGGGGGATGTAGAAGGGAAATAGTGAAGGTGGAAGAGTTGAAAAAGCCAGAGAAGAGACAGGAATATCAGGACAGGTTGAGAGTGGCATATGACAGGGTGAAAGAAAGAGAAGTTGGGGAGTTAGAGGAGGAATGGGGGTTGATGAAAGAATGTTTTGTGGGACATGCAAGTGATGTGTGTGGAAAGAGGTTTGTTGGAGGTGGCATGAGGAGGGGCAGCGAGTGGTGGAATGAAGGGGTGAAAATGAAGGTGGAAGAGAAAAAGAGGGCTTTTGAGGAATGGCTGCAGTGTAAAAGTAGGGAGAAGTATGAAAGAAATAGGGAGAAAAATGTGGAAACCAAGCGGAAGGTAGAGGAAGAGAAGAGGTTGGCAAATGTTAGGTGGGGACAGGATTTTAGTAGGTCATATGAGGAGAATAAAAAGAAGTTTTGGAAAGAAGTGAAGAGAGTAAGGAAGGGTGGATCGAGGATGGAAGAGACAGTGAAAGATGTGAATGGACAGATGTTAAGAGGGAACGATGCAAGGAAAAGATGGGCAGAATATTTTGAGTGCTTGCTGAATGTTGAGGAAGATAGAGAGGCAGCTATAGTGGCAGTGGGGGGTGTTCAAGTGCCAGTAATGGGAGATGAAAATGAGAGAGAGATTACAAGAGAGGAGGTGAAAAGGGCATTGTATGAAGCGAAAGCAGGTAAAGCACCTGGAATGGATGGTGTGAGAGCGGAGATGTTGAAAGAAGGGGGTGTGACTGCATTGGAATGGTTAGTGAGAGTGTTTAATATATGCTTTATGTTGTCACTGGTGCCAGTGGAATGGGTGATTGCTTGTATAGTGCCCCTATACAAAGGTAAGGGAGATGTGTATGAATGCAGTAATTTTAGGGGTATAAGTTTGTTGAGTGTGGTAGGAAAAGTGTATGGTAGAATACTGGTTAATAGGATTAGGGATAAGACAGAAAATGTGATCGCGGAAGTGCAGGGTGGTTTTAGGAGAGGTAGAGGTTGTATAGATCAGATTTTTATAGTTAGGCAGTTATGTGAGAAATATTTAGCAAAGGGTAAGGATGTGTATTTTGCATTTTTGGATCTGGAGAAAGCATATGATAGAGTTGATAGAGAGGCAATGTGGAATGTTTTGAGATTATATGGAATTAATGGTAAATTGTTGCATGCAGTGAAGAGTTTGTATGAGGGCAGTAGAGCTTGTGTTAGGGTAGGGAATGAAGTGAGTGAGTGGTTTCCAGTGAGTGTGGGACTGAGACAGGGATGTGTGATGTCACCATGGCTGTTCAATTTGTATATTGATGGAATTGTAAGAGAGGTGAATGAGCGAGTGCGTGGTCGAGGTTTGAGAATGGTAGATGGGGATGATAACGAGTGGGAGCTGAATCAGTTGCTGTTTGCAGATGATACTGTGGTGGTGGCAGATTCAGAGGAAAAGCTGTGTCAGTTAGTGTCAGAATTTGGAATGGTATGTGAGAGAAGGAAGTTGCGAGTGAATGTGGGAAAGAGTAAGGTTATGAGGTGTACAAGAAATGAGGATGGTGCTGGATTGAATGTTATGTTGAATGGAGAGACACTTGAGGAAGTTAATCAGTTTAAGTATTTAGGCTCGGTTATAGCTGCAAATGGTGGAGTGGAAGCAGATGTGTGTCACAGAGTGAATGAAGGATGTAAAGTGTTGGGTGCATTGAAAGGAGTGATGAAGAATAGAGGGTTGGAAATGAATATTAAGAAAGTTTTGTATGAGAAAGTGGTTGTGCCAACTGTGATGTATGGATCAGAGTTATGGGGTATGAAAGTAAGTGAGAGACGGAAACTAAATGTGTTTGAGATGAAATGCCTGAGGAGTATGATTGGTGTATCTCGATTGGATAGGGTTAGGAATGAAGTGGTGAAAGCAAGAACGGGTGTGAGGAGAGAAATTGCAGCCAGAGTAGATATGAATGTTCTGAGATGGTTTGGCCATGTGGAAAGGATGGATGATGAAAGGCTGCTGAAAAAGGTGATGAATGCGAGAGTTGATGGGAGAAATGCTAGAGGGAGGCCTAGGTTTGGATGGATGGATGGAGTAAGGAGAGCCCTGAATGATAGGAGGATGGATGTGAGGGAAGCAAGCGAGCGTGCTAGGAATAGGAATGAGTGGCGAGCGATTGTGACGCAGCTCTGATGGGCATCTGCTGTTACCACGGGGCTGCATCTTACAGAGGTAGCCCTGTGGTAGGGGCAGTAGGAGGAGTTGGCAGTTGTGAAGCGACACAGGTTGTGGAAGAGCCGGGAGGATGGGCTGTGGCACTCCAGCAGTGCCATCTAAACGGTCGCTAGCTCCCTCGTCATTGCCCATAGAGCAAAGTAATCCCCCTATTTGTTTTCCTTGCTTGATGTCGGCTACCCCCCAGTTAAAGGGGGAAACAGCCAAGGTAGATATATATATATATATATATATATATATATATATATATATATAT
>JAXCGZ010004521.1:17500-30000 GCA_037179515.1 Halocaridina rubra
GTCCCTTGTGGGGTAAAAATTATTCATATATATATATATATATATATATATATATATATATATATATATATATATATATACATATATATATATATATATATATATATATATATATATATATATATATATATATATATATATATATATATATATATATATATACATATACATATACATATACATATACATATACATATACATATACATATACATATACATATATATATATATATATATATATATATATATATATATATATATATATATATATATATATATATATATATATATATATATATGTCATAAATTCCACTGAAATTTCCAGATAATGAGTGTTGCCTCCTTTTCTGGTGAAGGTTTGTATGTGTGTGTGTTTAAGAGAGAGAGAGAGAGAGAGAGAGAGAGAGAGAGAGAGAGAGAGAGAGAGAGAGAGAGAGAGAGAGAGAGAGAGAGAGAGGTCTCGGCGACATGTCGAGGTTGTAGATGTTTATAGAAGATGGAGGAATCTCAAGGGCTATGCATATTCAACATGTAAACACCGAGGAAGACTCTTGGGACCTCGTTGCTTTCTTTACCACAGTACACGTGAGCTTGCCTCCCAACACTTTTTTAATCTTTTTGTTTTTCAAAAAGTTTTTGTTTTTCAGGTGCACTGCCTGCCTATTTTACTTTTAATCTTTATATATATATATATATATATATATATATATATATATATATATATATATATATATATATATATATATATATATATATGCATATATATACATACATATATATATATATATATATATATATATATATATATATATATATATATATATATATTATATATATATATATATATATATATATATATATATATATATATATATATATATATATATATATATATATATATATATATATATATATATATACATATATATATATATATATATATGCATATATATATACATACATATATATATATATATATATATATATAAATATATATATATATATATATATATATATATATATATATATATATATATATATATATATATATATATATATATATATATATATATATATATATATATATATATATATTGCAGTCTCAACCTCAGTATATTGCTGAACTTCATATTTCGAAAGACTTTTTAAAATTTTTCTTTTTCATAACCAATGCCTACCTCCCTTGCTTGTCAGTAAAGTTTCCTTTTTTTTTTTTTTTTACCTTTTTGCCTTTCAAGTTATTATATGTGAGAGTTATCACACTTTTTATTTTATTTATTTCTCCTTATTTGTAACTTTTTGTTTTTCACGAGAGGGTGAGCAACATTTCTTAAACAATATTCTTTTTGTTTTTCGTGTACAGTAATTGCTTCCGTTGTTTTATTGTTTATGCTTTTATTGCTTTTTTATTTAACTACTACATGTGAGTCCCCCAAAATTTCTATTTCTTCAATTCACCATTTATTATTTTCTTTTATTACATTATTAAAATTTTAATGATTGTATTTTCATCTTTCTTGAGTATCTTTTATATCTCATTTTTAAATACCCTATTTCATTTATGCTTTCTTTTTTCCTCATCCTTTCTTTTTTTTTTGGGGGGGGGGGGTAAGGAGGGACCTTCACAACATTCTCCCCGACATTTTTCTTTTTGTTTCTTCATCTACATCAGCTCCCTTGCTCTCATTTGCCTATCATTTTATTCTAATGTTCTCTCTAATTTTGTCAACTACATTCCATGTTGCTTAGAAATTCGGTTTTTTTTCCTTTCCCGCTCTCTTTTTCCGCTACTTTTTTTAATCTACATTTTCTACCTCGCTTTACTTACATTTATTTTTTTTTATTTTGCAGATATGTATCGGCTCTTCTTTTTGTCTTTTTATTTAATGTAATCTACTTCCTATTCTTTTTATGCAGCTTTTAACTATTATTATTATTATTATTATAATTATTATTATTATTATTATTATTATTATTATTATTATTATTATTATTATATATATATTATTATTATTATTATTATTATTATTATTATTATTATTATTATTATTATATTTATTATTATTTTTATTATTATTATTATTATTATTATTATTATTATTATTATTATTATTATTACTATTATGATTATTATTATTATTATATAATAATACTAATAATAAAAATAATAATTATCAACATCATCATCATCAAATCAAATCTTTCGGCCTCACGCCACAGCGGATCAATCGTCTCTACATATCGCCCTATCTCCTGCGACCTCTTCCTTCACGGCACACATCGCCATGTCTTCCTTCCCTACATCCATAACCTTCCTCTTTGGAATACCTCGTCTTTTCCTGCCTGATACCTCCATTCCCAACGCACCCCTCATCCCTCGTCGGCATATGCCCAAATCATCTCAGTCTCGCCTCTCTCACTATGTCCCCGAGTCGTCCAACTTGGTCTGGCCCACTAATACACACATTCTTTATTTAGTTCCTTTATCACGCTCAAAGAACACTGCAGCATCTTCAACTCTGCCACTTCCAGCTCTGCTTCCTGTCTTTTTGTCAGTGGGGCTGTCTCCATGGCACACAACATACCTGGTTTTACTACCGCTTTGTGGCATACTTTACCTTTCACTTTTGTAGTTAACCTTTTGTGGCATTTTCCTTCTGTCATACCTCTTCACTCAATCCATCCTTTCTGCATCCTGTTCTTCACCTCTCTATCACAGTCTTCATTAATTTGAACACTTGGCCTCAGAAAATTAAACTTATCCCTCTTCGACATCTCTACGATTTGCAGCCTCGCCAATCCACCGCCCATCGTCTCATTCACACACACATTTAGTCTGTCTGCTGACTTTCATTACCCTTCTCTCCTTTGCACACCTTCACCTCTCTTAACCTGTTCCATACTTTCGCTACAGATCACAATATCATCCGCAGAGAAAACAGTCCATGGCGACTAAGGTCTGATGTTGTTTGTCAACTTATCAATCACTATTGGCAGACAATAATAATATTAATAATAATAATGATAATAATAATAATAATAATAATAATAATAATAATAATAATAATAATAATAATAATAATAATAATAATAATAATAAATACAACTGCTACTACTACTACTACTACTACTACTACTACTACTACTACTACTACTACTACTACTACTACTACTACTACTACTACTAATAATAATAATAATAATAATAATAATAATAATAATAATAGTAATAATAATAATAATAATAATAATAATAATAATAATAATAATAATAATAATAATAATAATAATAATAATAATAATAATAATAATAATAATAATAATAATAAGAAGAAGAAGAAGAAGAAGAAGAAGAAGAAGAAGAAGAAGAAGAAGAAGAAGAAGAAGAAGAAGAAGAAGACTATAAAGGGAGGAAAATGTACCTGCAAGAAGGGTACAAAGCGTAATCTCTTAATCTCTGTCATATTGGAAACTCCTCCTTTAATTACGTCAGCTAGATTTGTGTGCTTTGGCCTTGCCTTGCATATATGAAGAGAGAGAGAGAGAGAGAGAGAGAGAGAGAGAGAGAGAGAGAGAGAGAGAGAGAGAGAGAGAGAGAGAGAGAGAGAGAGAGAGAGAGAGGAATTTCTCATAACATCACCTCAAGTCTTTGATCAAGAGGGAAGCAAAGGCACGCCGCAAGACAGGCATACCTACCTCTACAACCCCGTATTAATATGAGAGAGAGAGAGAGAGAGAGAGAGAGAGAGAGAGAGAGAGAGAGAGAGAGAGAGAGAGAGAGAGAGAGAGAGAGAGAGGTGATATATATATATATATATATATATATATATATATATATATATATATATATATATATATATATATATATATATATATATATATATATATATATATATATATATATATATATGTATATATATATATATATATATATATATATATATATATATATATATATATATATATATATATATATATATAAATATATATATATATATATATATATATATATATATATATATATATATATATATATATATATATATATATATATATATATATATATATATATATATATATATATATATATATATATATATATATATATATATATATATATATATATATATATATATATATATATATATATATATATATATATATATATATATATATATATATATATATATATATATATATATAAATATATATATATATATATATATATATATATATATATATATATATATATATATATATATATATATATATATATATATATATATATATATATATATATATATATATATATATATATATATATATATATATATATATATAATCTAAAAGAATTAGAAAAGCTTACACCATTAGCATTAGCATTAACATTCAGTTATTTCGCTAAAGTTGTGGCCACCCACCTAAAATAAGAGAAATATGGCACAACTTTTGCTGAAAGAAGTGATTTACATTAGCTCTCTTCCATTTTTTTTTTCATTTACTCGTAACACTAACATCACATGCTGATGTTGGGTAGTAAAATTGTGTTGTTGAAATTTGAGTAGTAGTAGTAGTTGTAGTAGTAATGGTCGCAATAGTAGTAGTAGTAGTAGTAGTAGTAGTAGTAGTAGTAGTAGTAGTAGTAGTAGTAGTAGTAGTAGTAGTAGTAGTAGTAGCAGCAGCGGCAGCAGCAGCTGCAGTAGTAGTAGTAGTAGTAGTAGTAGTAGTAGTAGTAGTAGTAGTAGTAGTAGTAGTAGTAGTAGTAGTAGTAGTAGTAGTAGTAGTAGTACGGTAAATGGTACCTAATCCACCCTGCTGTTTTTCTCACAAGTAAAGGAGATTTTAAGCTGCGTTTTTCATATTTCTCAAATGCATTCATTATCTTGACAAATCACACCTTGTAAAAAGCCTTTTAAGAGTATTTGACAATGAAAAATGGCCAAAGCTGACTTAAATACTGTAATGGGTCTTTGGCACTGAAAAATAGCCAATTATTTCGCTGGAAATTTTCCCTTGGGGGGGGGGGGATGAAAACGACAGCGAGTTGGTGAAGAATTCCATTTTCTTTTTAATACAATTATTTTTGTCCTAATCGAGCCAAAATCTCCCGTACCTATTTTTAGCATTATTGCACTGACAGTACAAGAGGGACGCCATTATCTTTTCTACTCCAAAAAATGTATCATCTGGTGTTCCACAGGGCTCAGTCCTTGGTCCAGTCCTCTTATCCATTTATGTTAATGATCTGTCTTATTTCATTCCTGACTTTCTAGTTGTACAATTTGCAGATGACACTCAGCTACTCCTTAGTGGTGATAATAGCAATCTCCCAGAGCTGATCGTAAGAACAGAAAACACTCTTTCAAAAATTAAGACCTATTTTCAAGAAATTGGTCCATTAATTAACGAAAGTAAAACACAATGCATGTTTATTGGTTCACGGTATCTTATAGCACAAATTCCAGAAAGCACAACAATTAAATTTTGCGGCAATGTCACTACTCCTAGCAAAATAGCCAAAATTCTAGGAATTCACTTTGATAACTACATGTTGTTTGATTCCCATATAGATAAAGTATGCAAAAAGGTTACAGGAACAACAATGTACTTATCACGTATAAAATACAATTTTGAGACTACTACTCGAATAACGGTTGTTGAATCTCTAGCCCTAAGTCACATTAATTGTTGCACAACTGTATGGGGAGCCACCAATAAGACTCAGATAAATAGAATACAGAGGCTTATTAATTTCGCAGCTCGCGTTGCCCTCGGAGGAATAAAAAAATATGACCACATCACACCAGTTCTCAAAAAACTTGGGTGGCTGCGGGCAGAGAATAAGGTCGCCTATGCTATTTACGTTTTTGTATACGAAATTTTGAACCATCATTATCCTAGCTGGTTATTTAATTTCAAAACAGTCAGGGATATAAAGGGAACCAGTACAAGACATAGTGATCTCTTTATTCAGAGGACAAACAGAGATGCAAGTTCAAAGTTGATCACTATTAAAGGGCAAACACTCTGGAACAATATTCTAGAACATCCAAAAACTTCATCCTCCTTCACAGCTTTCAAAGGCAAACTATAGTTTTCTTTTGGACAAATAGTTAATACTCACACACTAATCAAGCTTAATGATTTAATGCAATTTCTCTTAACACTAACCATTTTGTGTAAATAGATATCGCCTTCTTTGCTTTCTAAGAGTTAAGAACTAATTATTCTCATTGTAAGGAATACAAATACCATGCTATTGCTGATAATAGCGATCCTGTATCGAGTATTACTATAACTACTTTATTTTTAATATTAAATTGTAAACATTTTATTACAATATGATTATTGTTATTATAATTATATACATATCTGTTAGCTCAAGGTTATCATTTTTTGCTCTCATTTTGCTTAATTGCATGATTACTTATAAATGTACTCTTAGTTTTGCAAAAGAATAGCCATTGTATAAAAATAGAAATAAATGTTTGTTTGTTTGTTTGTTTTCTGTAAGTTTCAACTCAGATAGTCAAATTGGAAACCACCAAGGCGATAGCCAATCGCTAAGCGCAGTGATATGTTATTATTATTATTATTATTATTATTATTATTATTATTATTATTATTATTATTATTATTATTATTATTATTATTGTTATTATTATTACTATTATTATTATTATTATTATTATTATTATTATTATTATTATTATTATTATTATTATTATTATTACTATTATCATTATTATTATTATTATTATCATTATTATTATTATTATTATTATTATTATTATTATTATTATTATTATTATTATTATTATTATTATTATTATTATTATTATTATTATTATTATTATTATTATTATTATTTTTATTATTATTATTATCATCATTATTATTATTATTATTATTATTATTATTATTATTATTATTATTATTATTATTATTATTATTATTATTATTATTTTTATTATTATTATTATTATCATTTTTATTATTATTATTATTATTATTATTATTATTATTATTATTATTATTATTATTATTATTATTATTATTATTATTATTTTTATTATTATTATTATTATTATTATTCTTATTGTTATTATTATTATTATTATTATTATTATCATTATTATTATTATTATTATTATTATTATTATTATTATTATTACTACTACTATTATTATTATTATTATTATTATTATTATTATTATTATTATTATTATTTTTATTATTATTATTATTATTATTATTATTATTATTATTATTATTAATTATTATTATAATTATTATTATTATTATTATTATTATTATTATTATTATTATTATTATTATTATTATTATTATTATTATTATTATTATTATTATTATTATTATTTTTATTATCTTTATTTTTAGTTACTTTCTTGTAGGAAGAGAACTGACAGGGGAGCGACAGACAGAGAGGTAATGACGAAATCTACGTGTATGTTCATCTGCTTATTTATATAAAAATTGTGGCCACTATGATCGCTTCCACAGGGATGTGGAGTAAATTTTGATATAAAAAAAATCCGAGTGTTATTAACATTATAACGAGAACTGTTATTATATTCCAGTATTTTAGGCTCAAAATGAGTATCACCAAATAATCTTTATGTTAAGATTTTTGAAACTCAAACAGCGAGGCGTGTGCTAATTCCAATGCTGGCACTACAACAAGAAAAAGCAATACTGTTCTGCGTCCAACAAACACACTGCCAAGAAACTTTCTCGCCATCTTTCTCCACCCACGGCCAATATGTAGGAGAAGTTTCCAGTCAAAAAGACGAATGGTCCTCCAGACATGGCAAGGAAATGAAAAATATTGACCTATGGGGTACGATGCCACGAAAGACATATTGATTGATGACCTTTTATGCAAATACTTTCAAACGACACAAAAACTAAAGGAAAATGACTTTGTTAAGGCTTAAAATTGGTAGAAATGAATACACAATGGGTCACTATGTAAGAAAAAAAAAGACTATAAACATTAACATAAAAAGATTATAATAAACAAGAATAATTAGCATTAGCTATGAAAAATCAATGATTTTCAGAATGATGGACGTCAATTTTATTTCCTTGGGGACTGATCTACAGAAGAATATAAATGATATTTTTTGTAAATGGAATACAGAAAATGACAACCTTATAAACTTTAACAAGAAAACGGGTAAAAAAATGCAAGGGAGAGCAGAAGTTAGGGAAATTTTTCCATTTTAGAATCATAAGTGTCAGGTTTATATAGCTGACAAAGTTAAGCAACAAGAAGATATATTTGACTTTTTTTTTTTAAATAGAATACATTGTTCATATCGAGCTGGGCTTGAGTGAAGCTTGAACTAAAAACAAATACAAAAATTAAGGTTGCCTATTACGGTAGTTTCCTTCTGAACTTCTTTACACAGCTGTCTCCATATTGATGAAGGCCCGATTTCTCAAACAGTGTAAACCTAGGACACCATATTGTTAGTTAACTAGACACACACAAATGGAATGCATAAACGCATCTGACGCGGTTCTGTGTTTGGCTAGGATCCCGTTCGGGATCCTAGCCATACACTTATTCAGATATACTTTTTTTCTGTTTGAGTAACTTTAAGAGATGAAGACGCTTAAGCAGCCTGAGAATATGTGACCCTTGGACTTGCTGACGGTAGATGACTTAGGCCCGATTTCTTAAACAGCGTAAACCTAGGTCACCATATTGTTAGTTAACTAAACACACACAAATGGATTACATAAACGCATCTGACGCGGTTCTTTGTTTGGCTAGGATCCCGTACGATATCCTAGCCATACACAGAACCGCGTCAGTTGCGTTTATGCAATCCATTTGTATGTCTAGTTAACTAACAATATGGTGTCCTAGGTTTACACTGTTTAAGAAATCGGGCCTAAGTCATCTACCGTCAGCAAGTCCAAAGGTCACATATTCTCAGGCTGCTTAAGCGTTTTCATCTCTTAAAGTTACTCAAACAGAAAAAGTATATGTGAACAAGGTTAAAAGAAGAGAGTGAGAAAAAAAATGGAAAAAAAGAGACGACAAAATAATAATGAGAATAGAATTATATAAAACATACATTCAGATGCAAGTACAGAACATTTTCTCTCAAACTAAATAAAATCTTCATACGATTGTTGGTGTTACTTTAGTGCGAAATTTACCTTACTATCTATAGTCTATTATGCTCTAACCAAACCTAACAAGGTTAGGTTAGATTGGCTTGGTTAGATCAGGACGCTATTGTGCCCTATTCAGACCAGCCTAACCTAACATTGTTAGCTTCGGTTAGGGTATTAAAGACTACAAATGGAGAGGTAGACTGCATGCTTAAGTAGCGCCAGTTTGTGTCTGTTGTCTCAGAAGGTGTAGTGAATACACATTTCGCTGTGTAAAGGGGGTGCTCTGGAACACCATCTTCAAAAGGTGATATAGCTCGATTAAGGGAAATTTCTCCAAAAAATATAAACTTTATAAATAGAAAAAAAAAACTGAACTGCCCGAAAACTCGTATTTTCTATGATTAATGTTTAACATGTTTAACTCCTTATTAAATACGACTGTGTGGCATTGCACAAAAATAAGCATGAGCACATACACACTCACTCAGACACACACATGGATAAAAGCACAAGACATGATGAATAAGAATGACAGAGGCTGGTGTCTGGCAACAATGAAACCAATATATTAAATATTCCAAAGCAAAAGTTGGTATAAAGAAAGGTGGGGGGGGGGGGGTTGAGCCAGGAGGTCAGAAAAGGCATACATGAAACCTTTGGGCTTAGGAAGGGCTGAAGAAGGAAGTAAGAAAGGAATTTAGGAAGGTATTCAGTCTCCTTTTCCAAAGATGTCTACATATGGAGATAAAAAAGACAGAAAGGACGGTGAGGAGCGGTGGAAAGTGAATAGTGAACAAGGGGAGAGCATGTATCTAGTAACAACTTAAACAGGGAATTACGATGCACAGGGTTCGCACCTTTGTATTTTAAGAAAAGGTTGGGAGTTATGGAGGGAGGGTATGAAGTGCATATACACCCTAATATCCTCCAAAGTAACTCTCTGGGGGGGGGGAGATGGGCAATGAAACATCCAGAGCGGGGGTGAGCCGTAGAACACAGCTTGATGAATAGAGAAAAAAACATATAACTACCAATAATAAAAGCTCGTAAGATATTTACATATTACATGGCATAAATATGTACTAAAAGAGGAGGGCATAAATACAGCTCTTCTTTCAAGTAGCTGATCTTGTAAAGATTCGTGACCCCAGGGTGCTCTGAGGTTGTTCTTATATATACAGGACAATTCATCTAACCAAATCTAGCATAACCTAATCTAATCTAACCTAACCTACCTTAACAATTTGCTGGGTTATTCAATTTTACATGGGATTCTGGGGGCCACTCATCTTTGCAAGATCTCAGGTGACTACGTGAGCAGATAAGGAATGCAATAGCGAGGACCACTCATTCAGCGAAAAGTAGCCTAATGGACGAGGTTTGAATACTGGTTTAGCAACTATGAAGCTAAAGAGTTAAACAGATAGGCTGCATAGCAAAAAGATTTGAATGTATATAAAAAGGGCGAGTTAAGATGGGACGTCGGGAGGGTATAATCCACTCCAAGGAGCTATTCGGGGGAATGAGGATGGGAGTTATAATAGGACTACCTCCCCCATTCCCAAGTAGCTACTTCAGTTCCGACTTTTTTTCGTCCCACCGCATTGGAAATTGGATTTGCAATTTCTGACTTTGCGCTTCGAGCCTAAAGTGATTAGGCCTATCTTCAACATTTTGCTTTTTTTCTTTCTTGTTTCTCTTTGGAGATCAGAAGTGAGAGGAAAGACATGTTCGGACACACACATAAACACACACGCGCACACGCACACACACACAAACACATTCACTAATCGTTTCCCAAACTTGTTAGAAAGTACTGCTTTAAATTAATAGAAAAACTATAATTTTTCATACATTTAAACTTTGTACGAGTGCTGCAAAACAGGCATTTTTTTTCTTACTCATGTTATAAAACTACCATTTTCACCAATGCTAAGTACATATATGTTGTACTTATTTTACCTGTTGAGTTTACAGGAGCTACCGACTACTGGAGGAGGACCCAAAGAGACTCTGGCAAACAAAACCTGTAGTAGGTAATCGGAGTCGATAATATTGCAACCTCCTGGGTGTGAGCCAAGTACTATATTCCCTGAGCCACAGAGAGTTTAGGCTACTACTCAAAGGAACAAATAACAAATCAGTGAATCGATAATTCGACCAGGAAACGGGGAGACACGCAAATAAATATTTCTCGTTAACTTATATAGATAATGGCATGCACTGACACATATATAAATACATATGTACAAACAAAACAAACGGAAAGAAACTATGCAATATTGGTTTACCCTTTTAAATCTAGATTATAAGAGCACATGCGCACGCACGCATACTGGCAATCACGCACACATCAATACACACACACACACACACACACACACACACACACACACACACACACACACACACACACACACACACACATAAACAGTGTCACAGTTTTTCCTAAGGGCTTCAGAATACTAAGGGTTGAAAGATCTGAGAGGACTGGTGGAGGGATAGCACTGCTCCTAAGTGAAAGGATTCAAGTTGAAGAAATAAACTTGGCTATAGGAAGTGAGTTCAAGGAATTTCTTGTTGCTCGCATAAATACTGGGTCAGAGAGCATTATAATAACTGTTGTATACAACCCACCAAGGAACCAAAATACGCTTGAAGTTTATGAGGAAAGTCATATAGGTACTATTGAAGTCATAAACTCAGTTGTTAACATGGCACGGGAAAAAAAATGTAGGATTTTGATTATGGGAGACTTTAATCATAAAGAGATAGATTGGATAAATCTTGACCCACACAGTGGTGAGGACTCATTCGGGGCAAGATTCCTAGATTGCGTACAAGGGAATTTCCTACACCAACATGTAATGGAACCAACAAGGGCCAGGGGTGGGGATGAGCCATCACTACTTGATCTAGTGTTCACAGATAATGTGTTGGATATTGAAAAAATTGAGTATGAACCACCAATTGGAAAGAGTGACCATTGTGTGTTGTTGATGGAGTATATCATTGAAGATATTTTTCCTGAGAGTAGAGGCACTGAGGACATGAGGAGGAACTATCCGAAAGGAGATTACATCAAAATGAATGAGCTTTTTGCAGTTATTGACTGGAGAACCTTATTTTACAACAAATCTGTACAAGAAATGTATGACATCTTTTGTGAGAAATATGGGAAGATAGTAGATTGCTGCATACCTGTCACCAAAGTAGGTGTAATTCATGCCAGAGAGAAATGGTTCGATAATGGGTGTAAAAGAGCTAAGGAGTGGAGAGACAAATGCTGGAAAAGGTATAGGAGGAGAAAAAACATAAATGCCTGGCAAACCTACAAAAGAGCAAGA
>JAXCGZ010004521.1:35000-37500 GCA_037179515.1 Halocaridina rubra
ATATGGTGGAAGTAAATGGTAGCTTGTAAGTAATGTAAAAGTAGCATAATTTATTTCTTCACCATGGCTGTAAATAGATACCTCCCATACTATTCTATTAGTGATGATGAACTTATAAGGCTAACAAACAACGACAAAGTACTTCCCAATTATTTATGTATCAATGAGCTTGATAAGATGATAATTAACCCACTTGATCTTGAAAATGAAATAGATTTGTTTTTAATATGAGAAACGCAACCAACATTTTTTCAATTTATATATACTTAAATGAACTGTATTCAAATTTAAATAAATCTAATGCATTTTCGGTTTTCTGCATGAACATTAGAAGTCTTGCAAATAATCTTCAAATATTTGTTGATCAATGCTTAACAGAAAATAATATATGTGATGTAATGGGTTTTTCGGAGACTAGGCTGGATAATGATATTGAATCACTGTATAATAAAACAGGGTACAATATGTTCACTCAGAACAGAGACAGGAAAGGTGGAGGTGTATGTATGTATGTAGCTAATAAGTATAGCTCGAGTGTTATAAAGGAGTGCAGTATGATGGAACGATTCATTGAATGTGTTAGTGTACGGGTACATAACGGTAAGGAAAATTGCTTATTTGCATCTGTATATAGACCACCAAAGGGGAACATGCCTGAATTCCTTGAAGCTTTACTAAAAGTATTTGATTTTGCAGCAAGAAAAAAGTACAAAACGATTTATTTATTCGGTGATTAGAACTTAGATTTGTTTAAAATAAATGATCAAAGAGTAACTGATATTATAAACTTAATGTATTCACGTGGCTGCTTTCCAATAACCACTAAACCTACGAGAGTAACCGAAATAGTGCATCTCTAATCGATCATATCTGGACCACAAATCTTGAAGACAACATAAGTAATTGCATAGTGTACACCGACATAACAAATCATTTCGCAGTATACTCCCAGTTTAAAAAAGAACATAAATTTGATGCATATGTAGAAAAGAGACATTACTCTGATGATAACATAGCTAAATTTACTAGAGATATATCACATGAAAAATGGCAACATTTCATTGACCTAAGTAATGCAAATGAAGCTTTTAATAAATTTAACTGTACATTTAGAGATAAATTTCTAGACTGCTTTCCTCCAAGAAAATCGACTGTAAATAATAAAAACAACAGATGCCCACACAAAACTGCAGGATTAAAAAATAGTATCAAAGAAAAGTACCGATTAGAAAGGCTTGCATCAAAATGGCCTTTGTCTTTCGGAACCAGATATAAAGCTTACAGGAACAAATTAGTAACACTATTCCGAGCTGCAAAAAATAGATATTTTAAGAAGGAACAAGGAAACAGCAAGTCCACCTGGAATACAATAAACAGCCTAATGGGACGAAAACAAATTACTCATTCAAAGGAAATAAAATTAAAAAATGATAATGACCACACTGGTAATATCTTTAATAATCATTTCTTAACTATAGCACAACCAACACAGGAACAACAAAATGTGCAACAAAACTCACACCGACAGTTTCTTAATAATCCACCAGACTTTTTGTTTTACTTGTATCCTGTAACAAGGGAGGAAGTCACTAAATTTAAAAAACCTTAAAACCAAATACAGCGTCGGGATATGATGAAATTCCATCAAAGCTACTCCAGGTCACTGCCCATTACATTGGTACCCCACTTACCCACATAATCAATCTATGTTTTCAGCAAGGATGTTTTCCAGACAAACTAAATAGTGCTAAAGTAATACCTATATTTAAGTCAGGCACTGTAGATGATGAAAATAACTATAGACCTATATCTGTCTTACCGTCTTTAAGTAAAGTGTTTGAAAAAGCGATTGTTTACAGACTTAAAGAATTCCTTGAAAAGTTCAACCTATTATCCGAAAATCAATACGGATTCCGTAATAATAAGACCACTGAAAAAGCAATAATGAACTTTGCAAGTGATGTTTATCAAAATTTGGGAAATAAAAACTTTGTTGCATGGGTTTTCCTAGACTTGTCCAAAGCATTGACTCATTAGACCATGATATACTAATAAAAAAACTAACTTGTGTGGGTATTAGGGGAACACCATTACAGTTATTTAAGAGCTACTTGAAAAATAGAAAACAAGCCGTATATTGTAATGGGAAAGCATCTTTGTTGCAAACTAATGAGAGGGGAGTACCACAGGGATCAATACTGGGCCCATTGTTATTTTTAGTTTATATAAATGATATTTCCAATGCCAGTAATAAATTCAAATATATTCTTTATGCAGATGACACCAACTTTCTCTTGCATGATAATAACCTTGACCACCTGCATTCTGTTTTAAATAGTGAACTAGAAAAAAATAACTACTGGGTCTCTGTTAATAAATTAAAGCTAAATGTTTCCAAAACTGACTATATCTTATTTCAAAATAGATCTGTAGTACACAATATTGGTCAAGTTAATATGAATGGGTATGAAGGTAAAAGAGTTGCTTGTAAGAAATTTTT
>JAXCGZ010004522.1:0-43239 GCA_037179515.1 Halocaridina rubra
AGGTCATAAGGTCAACATTTTCCGATGAGGACATTTTCCATTCGTACAATGAATATTCTCTTACAAACCTAAGAATACACTTATATATAGACACGTAACTAAGCAAATAATTAAGAGGGTGATGCATACACTTAAAGTGAACGGAAATATAACTTTCCTAGAAAATTAAAATTACCTTAAATTATCAGATTTAAGTACTATAAACAATGAATAATCAGATAACTAAGTAAAGCTTATACATAATAATAATAATAATAATAATAATAATAATAATAATAATAATAATAATAATAATAATAATAATAAAAATAATAATAATAATGAATCAGTTTAGCTTAAAAGACCCATACACTTACAAGAGAAAAATTGCATACTTGCATGATTTACTTTAACTGAACTTACAAATGTACGAACACTTATAAGATGGCAACGAATAAGCAGATAACTGAGTAAAGTTTAAACATAATAATAATAATAATAATAATAATAATAATAATAATAATAATAATAATAAAAATAATAATACTGAAAATAACATAGATAATAACGATACTAAAGTAGAGCATTAGCAATAATTTTCACATTAAGATACCTGAAATGGAGATATGAGGTAACTGTGCATACATATGTATAAGTATAGTAAAGTAGCATGGACGTACACTCAGGATATAAGTTATGCTAACAAGTGAACAAAGATACAGCTTGCATGGAAAATTTGAAGTAGCTACAGTTAAAAGATATAATAACAATAATAATAATACCAATGGTAACGATAATATTAATAATAAAGCAATAATAATAACACTCGATACTTAAATTTAAAAATTAAACACCGCAATAAGAAGTTACATACAGGATAGTAATAGTAAAAGTGACTCTTATTATCCGCATCATCGCCAATCTTATACGCCATATAATGATAATAATCAGTTCTTAATTTAAAGATTAAAGGGGGCAATATCAATTTACATATAGAAAAGTTAGTGTTAATGGAAACTGCATTAATTCATCAAGTTTGATTTGAGCAGTATTTCTATTTGTCCAACAGAAAACTAAATAGTTGCCTTTGAAAAGTTGAGAAGGATGATGATTTTTTAAGTTGTTCTGGAATGTTCCAGAGCGTTGGCCCTCTAATAGTAATCACGAGAAAAATAATATCATCACTAAGTGTCATCTGCATCCTGTACAACTAAACAGTCACTGCTAGTCGTTCATCAGTCACTGCTAGTCGTTCATCACTCATCCTTTAAATATGTCCAACTCATCCATCTCAATACTCTCTGATTTAAATTTTCTTCCAGATTTCTTACAATCCCTGTTCCCTGTCTCACCTCCTCATTTCTCACTCTATCTTATCTTGATACACCAATCATATTTCTCAAACATTTCATCTCCATTACATTCAACTTGTTCCTATCATCCTCTCTTGCATATCAAGTCTTTGCTACATACAATGCCGTCGGAACTATCCCACCTTCATATAGCCTTCTCTTTGCATACATTCCTAAATACCTATTTCTCCTCATGCTTTTCATCTCACTTAGATATTTACTCACTTGCTTCCCTCTATGGCTTACTTCTGCATCCACTCGTCCATTCTATGCCATGATGCGGCCCCAGATACTTAAACTCTCATTTTGTCGTGTATTTCCTCATTCACTTTCACAGTCAGTCTGCCTACATTAACACTCCTCGCACTTTTCATAACTTTACTTTTACAAATATTCACCCTCAACTTCTTTCTTTTACACATCCTAACAAACTCAGTCAACAAATGCTTCAGTTCATCCTCAGAATCAGCCACTTGTGATGTATCATTTGCCAATAGCAAATGATTCGCTTTCCATGACCTTCCAATCCCACCAACTAATTCCAAGTCTTTGCCTAGCACTATTTCATTTACTTCCCTACCCCTCCATCAATATTTTTTTTATTTATTTTTTTTATTTATAAGAGTAACACTGGGACAGGCAAGACTGCCCTCATCAATGAAGGCCCTGGCACGAAGAAAGCATTAATATGAAGGAAAAGAAAAAGGTTAAGGACAAGGCAGAGATGAGGTAATGCTACACAAAGGAAAAGGACAGGCTGAAAAAATAATCAGAGAACTTAGGAACTAGAGATATGGCAGGATTAGGCCCTGAGATGACGATATATCCGAAGATAGGTTATAAGAATTAGGAGAGACAGAAGGAGAAAGAGAGTTCCAGGGTCTGGAGGTAAATGGGAAGAAACAGTTGCTGCACCGACCTATACACGAGCTACAAATCTTCACACAGTACCTGTAAGACGAGGCTGCTCGGCGAGTGTTACGCGGCCTCGGCAGTGGGGGAGGGATGCAACATGCCAACTCATCATAGCAGTGATGTGGGTAGCAGTGACAGAAAAGAGAAAGGGATGCTACCGTACGGAAAAGAGGAAGAGAATCCAGACTGGAAGTAAGAGAAGTTCATTAATGAGTCTGACTGCCTTAGATTCAACTCTATCAAGGAGGGGAGTATAAGAAGAAGCACCCCAAATGTGCGAGCAGTATTCTATGCAGGGAGGGATAAGTCCTTTATAGATTTTAAGTAACTGTAAAGAGTTAAATTAATGGCTTAAACAAAGAAGAACCCCAAATTTTTTTAATGCAGATTTAGAAATTTGAATTATGTGATTCCTCCAAGACAAGTTAGAGGCTATATAGATTAATAATATGCTAATAGAATTAAGATGGTAAATTTCGTTCGTTTCGAAGACAACAGGACTATCAGGAGGAGAAGATAAAGAGACAGGCAACTGTGACTTGGAGGCTTTAAATTTAACTAAATTCCGGGTTTTCCCCACTCAGATACCCTCTGAAAATCAGAGTTGAGAACAGACGAGTGTGTGACGAGACTGACTACGAGAACCAAATGAAGGTTGTGAAGAAAATGCCTAGGAAAAATCAAGGGTAGAATCGTCGGAAAAAGGCGTGAAGATGAAAGGAAGATGGGGAAGAAGATCGTTGATGAAGAGAGGGAACAGAGTAGGTGAAAGAACAGAGCCCTGTGGAACACCACTGGTAACAGGGAATGGGCTATATGTTGCACTGTCAACAACCACAAATATAATAGGTTAGAAAGAATACTGTAAATCAGAGAAAAGAGAGAGGGGGTAAAGCCATAGGCGGGAAATTTAGCCAACAGAGCCTTGTGCCAGGCTCTGTCAAAAGCCTTAGAGATATCAAGGACAACGACAAAGGATTACCCATAGTTCCTCAGAGAAGATGACCATACATGAGTAATACAGGACAAAAGGTCACCAGTGGATCTTGTCTTGCAGAAGCCATACTGGTGATTGGAGATAAGTGAGTTAGATTCAAGACATTTCAAGAAGTGAGTATTGAGTAAAATTTCGAAAACTTTAGCAAAAGATGATAGGGCAATAGGTCGGTAGTTTGAAAGAATAGAGCTGTCACCCTTCTTTGGAACAGGTTGCACTAGAGCAAGGGTGCACAACTGGCAGCCCTCGGGCGGCATGCGGCCCTCAATGAAGCATCTGGCGGCCCTTGAATTTATCATAGAAAACACCAAATATCACTCTACAGTAAAAGAAAATAATAAAGAAATATATATATATATATATATATATATATATATATATATATATATATATATATATATATATATATATATATATATATATATATATATATATATATATATACAGTGTTGCCTCACTTATCGCGGTAGTTCGGTTCCGGGACCGCCGCGAACCAAGAAATCCGCGAAGTAGGATCCGCCTATATGTACATAGATATTTTAATATATTTTTACGCTTACACTGTATAAACCCTCCCTGCACTGTTAAAAAAACACCCTTTACATTATAAATAACAGCAAGCAACGTAGTTTTATGAAAGTGATAGATAAAATTACAGTGAATGAGGTGATAATGACGTGACATACATATCATTTACAATTATTTTTTCGTTTACGTACTGTATAAACCCTCCCTGCACTGTTAAAAAAAACACCCTTAACATTATAGATAACAGCAAGCAACGTAAATTTTTAAGAAAGTGATAGGAAAACTTACCGTGAATGTGATGATGACATGACATACATACTCATTTACAATTATTTTTTCGTTTACGTACTGTATAAACCCTCCCTGCACTGTTGAAAAAAACCCCTTTACATTATAAATAACAGCAAGCAACATAAATTTTTATGAAATTGATAGATAAAATTACAGTGAATGAGGTTATAATGACGTGACATACATACTCATTTACAATTATTTTTTTCGTTTACGTACTGTATACACCCTCCCTGCACTCTTAAAAAAAACACCCTTTACATTATAAATAACAGCAAGCAACGTAAATTTTTATGAAAGTGATAGATAAAATTACGGTGAATGAGGTGATAATGACGTGACATACATACTCATTTACAATTATTTTTTCGTTTACGTACTGTATAAACCCTCCCTGCACTGTTAAAAAAAACACCCTTTACATTATAAATAACAGCAAGCAACGTAATTTTTTATGAAAGTGATAGATAAAATTACGGTGAATGAGGTGATACTAACGTGACATACATACTCATTTACAATTATTTTTTCGTTTACGTACTGTATAAACCCTCCCTGCACTCTTAAAAAAAACACCCTTTACATTATAAATAACAGCAAGCAACGTAAATTTTTATGAAAGTGATAGATAAAATTACGGTGAATGAGGTGATAATGACGTGACATACATACTCATTTACAATTATTTTTTCGTTTACGTACTGTATAAACCCTCCCTGCACTGTTAAAAAAAAAAAAAAAACTTTACATTATAAATAACAGCAAGCAACGTAAATTTTTATGAAAGTGATAGATAAAATTACGGTGAATGAGGTGATAATGACGTGACATACATACTCATTTACAATTATTTTTTCGTTTACGTACTGTATAAACCCTCCCTGCACTGTTAAAGAAACACCCTTTACATTATAAATAACAGCAAGCAACGTAAATTTTTATGAAAGTGATAGATAAAATTACGGTGAATGAGGTGATAATGACGTGACACACATACTCATTTACAATTATTTTTTCGTTTACGAACTGTATAAACCCTCCCTGCACTGTTAAAAAAAAAACCACCCTTTACATTATAAATAACAGCACACAACGTAAATTTCAAAAAAAAATGAAAATACTGAAAATGTTTTTTTTCAATATTTTAATATTTTTGCGTATACCCATAAAATAAAATAATAATTTATGCAAAAAAAAAACCGCGATAGAGTGAGAACACGAACCAAGAAGCGCGAATAACCGGGGTAACACTGTATATATATATATATATATATATATATATATATATATATATATATATATATATATATATATATATATATATATATATATATATATATATATATATATATATATATATATATATATATATATATATATATATATATATATAATATATATATATATATATATATATATATATATATATATATATATATATATATATATATATATATATATATATATATATATATATATATATATATATATATATATATATATATATATATATATATATATATATATATATATATATATATATATATATATATATATATATATATATATATATGTATGTATGTATGAAATGTATGCATGTGTGTGATTACCTAATTGTGATTACCTAATTGTGTTTACGGGAAAGAGCCCAAAGCTCGTATCTTCCCGTCTCCTCATCGCTTCCATTTTATACTTAGTCATACTTATCATACCTGTCCTTAAAACTATGGATTGAGATAGCATTAACTACCTCCTCGCTTAGCCAATTCCAATTATCAACTACTCTTACACTGAAAAACTATTTCCTTACATCCTGCAAACAACTTTTCTTACGAAGCTTCAAACTATGACCTCTAGTTCTAGAGCCAGCCATATCAAAATATCGATCCCTATCCACTCTATCATAACCATGAAGGAATTTAAAGACTGTCACCATATCCCCCCTCACTCTTCTAGCTTCCAGTGATGGTAAGTCTAATTCCCTCAGCCTCTCATCATAACTGAGATTGCGTATTTCTGGCACCAGTTTCGTGGCATGTCTTTGAACTTTTTCAAGCTTAGCTATGTGTGTGTATGTATGTATGTAGGCTGGCATGTATATGTATATTGAGAGCCGATTTGAGGACCTCAAGAAAGAAGTCGAAATCAATGATTTGATGTTGTTCAGCAACCCCTTTTCTGTATCTCCTGAAGTAGTGATATTGGAAGCACAACTTGACCTGACTGATCTTCACAATAATGACAGCCTTCGTACCAAGTATAATGAAGGGAACTTGCTCAACTTTTATAATTGTTTGGCCAAAGATCAATTTCCATACTTGAGAAATAAAGCTGCTATTTCTGCAAACTTATTTGGCTCTACCTACATATGTGAACAAACATTTAGTCTGCTCAACCGGAACAAATCAAATATTCGCAGAAGGCTAAGTGATCAAAATTTCCACTCTGTTTTAAGATTGGCAACCACAAATTTCCACCCTAGCATAAAAAAGCTTGTGATTCAGTGTCAAAAATCTCAATAAAACAAAACAGGCAAGCAACTTTTTTTTTTTTACCCTTAAACATGTTCTACAAACTATTTATTATATTTTATGTAAAATCTAGTGGCCCTCGATTAGATATATGTTTGATGATGTGGCCCAAGTAGCTCAAAAGGTTGTGCACCCCTGCACTAGAGAATACTTCCTAGAAGAAGAATAGATACTGGTTGAGAGACTGCGGCAAAAAGACGGCAAAGCACAAGAACCAGCTCATCTGCAAACTCCTTAAGAAACCTTGCAGGGATACCTTTGGGTCCAGATGCCTTGTTAGTCTTTAGCGAGCGAAGAACCTTATGAACTTTGCGTGAAGAAAGGATAAAGGAAGGCATAGGGTTAGAGAGGGGTAAAGATTGAGGGACAGGTGTGCTGGAATCGTTTACAGAAGAGCTGGCAGAAAAATGAGAGCCAAAGTGAGCAGCTTTGTCAGTGGAAGAGCAAGCTATAGAACGAACAGAACGAATGACAGGAGGAAAGTTTGACTTACAGAAGTTTTTGGAGAGGTTTTTGACTAGGAACCAGAAACATTCATTAGTGAGAGGAGTAAAGGTCATCAACTTTTCATATTATAAAGGAAGCTTTAGACCTTCGAATCTGAGCAGTACAGTGATTGTGATTCCTAGCTACAATAAAAGCAGAGCGAGTTAAATCAGAAGGAGAGAAATAGTATGCCCGGTGCCCAATTTCTTGCCTGAATAGCCATGGAGCAGGAATGGTCAAACCAACGATTAGGGGGAAAAAAGTTTCATAGAGGAGAGGATGAACGCCTCCATTCTCAAGATTATGATCTCGGCAACATTTAGGGCTACCTGATCAAGATTGCGGGACCAAAAGCAGCAGTCATCCCATGGGAAGTCAAAAAAGATGTTAGACAAATCTTCACGTTAGGTACGCTCAAAGTGCCATAGGCAGCGCTGAGTAGGAGGAATTGATGGAAAGGGACCAAAAATGGAAGGAAATGAGATCACAGAGTGGTCAGATTTATGTAAAACAACCATGGCGGCAGTACACAACTTTGACGTAACCTCATATTCACCTCAAATCAATCACTCATACCATTCCAGATTCTTAACACTTTTGATCTTTAAACTTCCAAATTTTCCATACAGTCACAATATGCTCTGCAATGCCTCTCTATCAACACTGTCATACACTTTCTCCAAGTCCTAAAAACCCAAAAAGTGTCTTTACCTCTTTCTAAGAACTTTTCAAACATCTGTCATGCCATAAACATCTCATTAATACACCCTCTTCTTCTCCTGAGCCCACACTGTTCTTTCCAATCAATCTCTCAGTCTTCTTCTTCTTCATCTACATCTTTTCCCACTTTTATGTGGGGTCGATGTTTCTGGCCAGTTTACTTCATTTGTTTCTGTCCCATACCTCATCGCCCAACAAACCTTTAGACCTCAGCTCGTCGTTGATGCAATCCATCCACCTACACTTTGGTCTCCCTCTCCTTCTCCTACCCTGTATATCCATTTCCATCATCCTCCTCCCAACATACTGTTCATCCTTCCTAACGACATGACCATACCATCTTAGTCTACTTTCTTGTATCTTATCTGATATTTCTCTAAATTTTGAGGTACCTCTAATTACCTCGTTTCTGATCTTATCACTTCTTGTCACCCCACACATCCATCTCAACATTCTCATCTCTGCCACATCCAGTTTTTTCTCTTGTGTCTTCTTTATTGCCCATGTCTCTGCTCCATACATCATCGCAGGTCTCACAACTGTCTTATGCACTTTACCCCTCAATTTAATCCCTATTCTCCTGTCTCACAGCACCCAAGACACTTTCTTCCAGTTCTTCCATCCCGCTTGTATTCTGTGGGTTATTTCTGACTCTAGGTCACCATCCTCTGCTACTGTTGATCCCAAATACTTGAACTTTTTAACAGTTTTCAATACCTTCCCCTGCAAATTGACCTCCCCATCCTCATCATCTCTCAACTTCAAGTACTCTGTCTTCTTCCTGCTGATTTTCAGTCCTCTATCCTCCATCACTCTTCTCCACTCCTCAAGCTTCTCCTCCACTACCTCTCGTCTGTTGCTACACAGTACAATGTCATCTGCGAAGAGCATACACCATGGAGACTGATCTCTAATACCCTGGGTTACTACATCCAAGACCAGATCAAATAGATATGGACTCAAAGCAGACCCTTGATGCAGACCAACATTTACTGAGAGACTTTTCGTCAAGCCCACACTGCCCTTAACATTTGCCTCTGACCTCTCATACATATCTAGGATGATTCTTACATATTTCTCGGGGACTCCCTTTTCTCTAATACACCTCCACACCTCTTGACGTGGTACTCGATCATATGCCTTTTCCAGGTCAATGAAGACCATATGCAGTCCTTTCTGTTTCTCCCTATGCTTTTCCATCATTTGTCTCAAGGCAAATATGGCATCCACTGTCCCTCTTCCAGGCATGAAGCCAAACTGTTCATCCCCAATTGTCGTTACCTCTCTGAGTCTCCTCTCCATGATCTTCTCCCATATCTTCATAGTATGACTTAACAACTTTATACCTCTATAGTTTCCACACTCCTGAATGTCTCCCTTCCCTTTATAGATTGGGATGATTAAGCTTCCTCTCCATTCCTCTGGCATCTTTTCCTGACTAAAGATCTTTTGTATTAAGTCCCACAAGATATCTATGCCTTCCTCTCCAAGACTCTTCCATATCTCCACTGGCATCTTATCAGGTCCTGCTGCCTTTCCATTTTTCATTTTCCTTACTGCCCGCTCTACTTCTCTTCTAGTCACTGTTGTTGTAACTGCTTCATTTGGAAGTCCATCTTCAAATACTACTCTTGGGTTCTCTTCATTTAGTAATCCCTCAAAACAAGTTTCCCATCTGCTTTTTATTTCATCCTCTTCTGCTAGAACTACTCCATAGTTATCCTTTATTTGTCTTACTTGGGTCAAGTCCTTGGTTGCAGCATCACGGGCCTTGGCAATTCGCCATATTTTCTTCTCTCCTTCTGGTGTTTGCAGCTCTTCATACACTTCATTCAATTTCTCTGCCTTTGCTTTTGCTACTGCTCTCCTTGCCTCCTCCTTTGCCTGCTTGTACTCTTCTTTATCCTGCTCCAGGCCTGATAAATCTGCCTTTTTCTTAGCTTCTTTCTTGTTCTTCATCCATTCTTGCACTTCCTCATTCCACCACCATGACTCTTTATCATTTGGGGGTTTCCTTCCTGACGACTTTCCAAGTACCTCCTCACCAACCCTCAATATCACCTTACTATTTTCTGTCCACCATTCTTGTACATCTTCATGCAACTTTATTGCTTCGAACACTCTTCCCTTAAACATAGCTCTCAGCTCTGCATCTTTCAATCTCCACCACTTTATCTTTGGGTCCATCCTCGGCTTCTTACTTTTCCTACATTTCCTGAGCCTGCAATTAGTTACTCCTAGCTTATGTTGCACTGCTACACTCTCCCCATTTATTATTTTACAGTTGCTAATCTCCTTCAGATGGTCTCTCCTACACAACAATAAATCTATCTGGCTCTCCCTTCCACCCCTGCTGTATGTAATCAATCAGTTTTCCTTTTTCTCAAAGAATGTGTTGACCAATGCCAGATCAAATGCTACTGCAAAATCAATCACTCTCTCTCCCCCCTCATTTCTCTCACCCACCCTCCCAGCCCCCATGAACTCTACCTATCCCAGCCCTCCCAATTCCCAAGTGGCCATTTAGATCTCCTCCCAAAATTACCCTCTCACTTATAGGAATTGTTCTAAGCTCCCGGTCCATCTCCTCCCAAAATGCATCCTTCACCTCCGCTGTACAATCAGTCTGTGGGGCACAGGCACATACCACATTGACTACCGTTTCTCCCAGTCCCAGCTTTAAACTCATAATTCTGTCACTCTTTCTATTCACACCAAGTTAGCTTTCCTTCAGGCCTTTGGATAGTTTTATTCCTACACCATTCCTCCCTTCCTCATTTGCTCCACTATAGAACAATTTGCAACCCTCACATAGTTCCCTTGCCTTATTTCCTTTCCACCTGGTCTCCTGCACACACAGCACTCCAATTCTCCTCCTCTCCATCAGGTCCACCAATTCTCGCCCCTTCCCAGTCATCGTCCCCACATTAAGAGTGCCCACCCGCAGCACCACCTCTGACACTCTCCCTCGAGCTTGCCTTTTTAACCCAACCTGCCCATGACTGGGTAGCCCTTGCTGTCTTTCCGGAGGGGTCAGGCGAAGCCCCAATGCGTCGCCTAAGGGGAACGCCCTAGTATGGTGATTATTCCCGTTATCTGTACTGCCCATATTTAGGTTTTGGCAGAATTTTTATGGCCGGATGCCTTTCCTGCCGCCAACCCTCCCCCATCTACCCGGGCTTGGGACCGACACCAAGTTGAGGCTGGCTTGCCCCCCTCAGTGGCTGAGTTCCCGATCAATCTCTCAGTACCTTTTCTAATTTTCTCAATTAACACTCTTCCATATACCTTAGCATCTGCACTCAAACTAATTCCTTTAAAGCTACTATATTCATACTTATATCCCTTCCTTTTTTAAATTGGACCTACATATGCATTCCTCAAGTCAAATGAGACCTTTTCTTCCATGAAACAAACATTCAACAGCCTCACCACCAATACCACTATTGTCTCTCCAACTCTTGACAAGCATTTTACATGACATCCAACTATCACTGGTTCTTTACCTGCTCTCATTACCCAAAACACCGTTTGTACCTCTTTTCTTTAGATATACCTATCTACCAGCCGCCCGTTGCGATACTACAGCTGAAGGTGTTTTGAACTTAAATAGGTCTGTCCAGGACAGTTCGATGTTAAGTCTTTCCTTCATTTACAGTTCTTTTTCTCTGCCTACAACTACACTGAATATTCTTGGATATTCATTACACATCTTTAAATATCCCCTTACATCTGACAAGTCATTACACTCTTCATCTCTGTTTCTCTTTACTTTATGTATTCTTCGTGCCCAGACTCAATAAGGGCTGTTTTATTTTATTATTTTTTTTTGCCCGTCCTGGTGTCACAATCATAAAAAAAAAAAAATTCTCCACTAATAAGGCATTCTCCACTCACCTCCTACAGGCACAATCTCTGCCTTTCTATCATTTTCCTCGTTTAACAGTTCCTGAAATAATCACCCCATCTTTTTTCCTAACTTTTATTTTGTCTACTAGCAATTGCAAATCAGCTCCTATCACTCTCTCCTCCCTATTGGACTCACCTTTCCACACTCCTTTCACTTCCTTCCAAAACATCTTTTTCTCCCTTTAAAATTTTCAGACAGCATCTACAATACCTCACATTTACTGTTCTCTTTGCTGCCCTCACCACACACTTTGGTAACCTCCCCTTCACACTATACCTTTTATATGCCTCTACATTACCTCTCTGCAACCATACCTCACATGTCTGCATCTTTTCAGCCACTACTGGACTCACCACTTCATTCCACCAATCACTACCTTGCCTTCTATTTCCATCTTTTTCATCTCAACCAACACATCTCAGTATTTCCTCCTTAAAAAGCATCTATTCTTCTTCCACTCCCTCCACCACTCTCTCTTTCACTACATTAAACACATTCCTCAGCCAATCTTTATACTGAAAATATTTATCTTTGGTATTCAATTCGCCCACTTTCAGCACTTTTCTCCCTTCCTCCCTTCTCCTCTTTCTCCACTTTTCTTCCACTCTCAATCCACTTTCCTTTATATAATGATCAGATATTCCAACACTATCTCCTCTCAATACAATCACATCCAATACTTTTCCACTCACCCACCTGTTCACCACAAAATAATCCATTTATGCTAAGTCAGCTACTCTACTGTTATCCACTCTGACCCATGTTTACTTGTGCAGAGTCTTCTTTATAAACATAGTACTGGCAATCAACATTTCTCTCTCAATACACATTTTGATCATTCTCTATCCACTTTCATTTTTACCAGGTACTCCATACTTCCCAATTACACCATACAATGTCTTATTCCATACACTAGCATTCAAATCCTCCACCAACACCACATTTACCTTCATTGTCATGTTCTCTACACACTCATTCATTTTATTCCAATTTATTCTCATTCCTCACTTCTTTCACTACCAGGACTATACTCACTCACAAACGCCCATATCTTGCACCCAAATCTCATAATAGCCCATATAATCCTTGCCATACCTTCTTCGACTCATCCACAAACTTACTTGTTTCTTCACTTACCAACAAAGCAACTCCTTCTCTTCCTCAAATTCTATCAACTCCAGATACCCTACCAACCTTTCAACTTTGTTCCACTCAGTGCTAGCACATCCATCTTTCTCTTCACACACATACTATCTCCTCCCTATTACTTTCACTTATATCAAAACCACGCACATTAAGAGACCCAATTACTAGGGTTCTGGCTGCAACTCTCCTGTCAAAAGACCTCCATGCTCCCTGGCTCACAGAAAGTGTAATACAGAGGGGGGAATCCCATTTAGTCGACCTTCACGACATGCAGGGGAACACAGAGGTGGTATTGTTATCCCTCCCATCCAAGAGGAAAATGTGCCCCCAGATGCAAGGTTGCACCATGACACAATTCAACATCCGGAAGCACTGGCTATATGGTCAACCACCCAGGAGTAATGCAGATAAATATTACAAGAAACTAACAAAAACTTACCCATTATCTAACCATGTATTAATGTATGTATTACTGTACTGTACTGTATTATTACTTTATCATTACTGCATTAAAATTCATTTATACTGTATACTTTATGTTTTATGTAGAAGTTAAGTGTCTTTAGCCTAATGGCACCAGCCGCCCGTTGTGATGGTACAGCTCAAGGCTTTGGACTTAACTAGGACTGTCATGGACAGTTCGATGTTAAGTGTTCCTTCAGTTACGGTTCTTTTTCTATGCCTACATCAACACCGAATATTCTTGGATATTTGTTACACATCTCTTACTATCCCTTCACATCTGTCAAGTCATAACACTCCCAATCTCTGTTTCTCTTTACTTTTTGTTTACTTCGTGCCCAGGCCCAATGAGGGCAGATTTTTTTATCCTTTTTTGTTTTGCCAATCCTGGTGTCACAGTTATTAAAAAAAATCAAAATCACATCTACCTACTAAGCTTCTCCCACTGATCTTGACAACCAAGAAAAAGATCAAAGGGAGTGGATGATGAGCGTACTCATCTTTTTACTAAAAATAGAATAGATTTTTTTTATATTCACCGTACTCCCTCCTTTTTTCAACTTAAATGTTATGTTGTCTTGTCACAGAACTAATTCGTTCTTATACATACCTATACAATGGCCAAAATCTCCCCTTGTGAGAATGGAGGTCGAGTCAAAACACACATTCAACAGAAGCCTAACATACTTCAGACAGTCTTGTTAGTTCCTTGAGGATAAAGGGCTGCCACAATTCCCATCCTCATAACTCTAATTGGGTCACCCAAAGGGTGAAAGGACAAGGTTCTTCTGTAGTGAGGCTCAACAGCCACAGTTGGTTTACCCCCACTGCTTCATCTCATGACGACCCCCCCACCAAAAATGTCTGGATGCTGATTGGTGCAGAGTTACATGTTTAAATTTATGTTTATTTACTATTTTTTACTGTTTTATTATTCTTAGGCTGGGAAATACTTTTTTTTTATCAGTAAAATAATGAAAAACAATATTTTTCATTAAAATATTGAAAATACTGAAAATTTTAATATTTAAATATTCTCGCTTATACTAAGAAAAAAAAAACTCGGCAAAAAACCTCGATGCACTGAATTCGCGATAGGTGAACCGAGATATAGCGAGGGTTCACTATATATGTACCCTTTTTCCAACTCTTTCAATCTTACTTTTAAACAGTCAGTGATAAATGTGATTAACTGACTACAGAGGGTAAACAGGATACAACAAAGTGCCTTAATGCTTACGGGTGTATGTATGTATAAGGGGTCCTCAATTTACATCAGAGTTCCGTTCATGAAATGTGATGTAACCCGAATTTCAGTAAGTCGGAACACACCTAAATAAGCACCTATGCTAATGCAGTAGCAAAGGTTCTCCCTTTTCCATGCATATCACTATCTCTAATTTCACTTCCATGGTGATGGCTTTCCTTTTCTTCGAAGCACTGCCATCAGAAGAATCTGCTTTACACTTGGGAGAATTAATACAGGCTACAAATTAACAAAAAAAAGAAGCAATATAATTTATGGGAGATGTGTTGTAACCACAAAACATCGTAACTCGAGGACAGAGTAAACCAAGGACCCCCTGTACTCATCTTCAGAGGTATTTCATTGTTTCTTATCTCCCCTTCAGAGTCAAATGGTCACATTTATAGTATTCATGCGCTTCTCATGAGACAGAGTCACAGCGATAAATATCTGGAGCCCTTTTTCCAAACCCATATACAGTACTCTGACGTTACATACATGTTTATAATGACTGTCTTTTACACAACGCAATGCGATGTGCAAGACTTTACATGCAGTACATTAAGTTATACATAAAGGAGGATAAGAAAAAATTCCTATAGTAAAGGCTAAACTAAAAGACACAGTTTACCTAGTAATTTCAATAGATAAACAAACATGTGTCCAAAGCCATAGTGAATATTGTAGATATCAGAAAAAACTGTAGAGAAAAAACTCAAATGAAACATTACAGAAAATCACTTTCAACATTACACAATATTATTACAATCTTGTAAAGAAGAGTAACCCCTGAGTTCTCTAGGGTTATTCATTTTAAGACAAGTTACCCAACCTAACCTGTCATAACCTTACAAAGAGGTCTGGCAGATACTCATTTTTACAAGATCCAATTATTAATTTTCCGATCTTTTGGGCAAGATGAAAGTAAAGCTTAGAAAAATCAACTCTCATCAGAAAGCAAAAGAAAGGAATTGAAAACAATGAACATTCTTCTCTTTCATATTACATATGCCCAAGATCTACTTGAAGTGATTAATAAATATATAAATAAGACAAGTACTCACGATACTGGCTGCCTTCTCTATACGATGTACTCTGAGGAGAGACCTCTGCCGAGCGCCTCCTTAGATTAGCATGAGGATCACAAGGGGTTAAATGTTGACGCATAGTGACTGGGGTGGGGGTTGGACTAAGAGGTGCTGCCGTACCAATTGGAGCGGGTATGTTGAAGATGGCTGAACGGCCATAAGGAGGTATTCGACTAGGGGCAAGGGTTATATCTGACCGATTTGGTGGTTCTGCATTGGGTATTGATATTGCCAGCGGTCCCAGTTCTTCGCTATGAACAGTGCTGTATGGCGAGGCTAAATTCTCTCCACCTACTACAACTGTACTTGATACATTTGGACTAATTGCTGCTGGCGGTAGTTGAGGGGAACAACTATTGCTAATATTAACAACAGGATACGTGCCATCACTACCTGAGCTACCCCACACGGGTGGAACCTGCAAATATAAAAAAAATATATATATATATATATATATATATATATATATATATATATATATATATATATATATATATATATATATATATATATATATATATATATATATATATATATATATATATATATATATATATATATATATATATATATATATATATATATATATATATATATATATATATATATATATATATATATATATATATATATATATATATATATACAGTATAATCAAGGTAACACAGACTACCTTTTTATGAATATCTATTCTTGACTGAGATAGCATATTAACAATGCACTGTTTACTGTGTAAATATTAGTCCCCATTCAAATAGAGGTGGACAAAGACATGTTGGACCCAGTACATTTATATTTTTAAAGTTTTACAATTATAATCAAGTAATAATATATTGCATCTCTTATGCACTGTAAATGAATAATGGCAATAGTTTAGACACACTTCAATCATGAGGAAAGTTATATAGATGAATGCTGAATTAACTATCATATGTAATGATTGATTATATACACAGTGCTCCCTCATTTATCGCGGGGGGTTCCGTTCCGGGACCCACCGCGATAGGTGAAAAACCGCGAAGTAGGAGCACCATATTTATTAGAGGTATTTTACATTTATTTTTACCTTTACTGTATAAACCCTCCCTGCACTGTTAATAAACCACCCTTTACTTTATTACTAACAGCGCACAAGCGTAAATTTATATGAACGTGATATTATGAAGATTGAAAAAAAGCATTAAGAACAAACAGCAAACAAACATTCGTCAGGGAAATAGTGTGTGGAGAATATATATATTTCATTTAAGTTTCCCATGTACAGTACGATATACGTTTTCTTTGTAACAAATTGTATACATTTTCATTTTCTCTCAGCTGACTTTGCCTACGTTAAGATTTCATGCAGCATGGTCGATAGATAGAATAATGTTTAGAACCAAGAAATATTAATAATACTATAATCTTGAAAATTAGATAAACCCAAAATAGGGTGAGTAAATAAATATTTTATGAGTAAGATATTGTGCCTGAATAGTGATAAGCATCAGCTGATACGGAAGCGGCAAAACGATTTGGTTAGAGGTTCGTTCTCTCGCATCCTCCTCCTCTTCTACCGCTTAATACAATCAAATAATATGAAGAACATTGAAAAAAAGCATTAAGAACAAATAGCAAACAAACTTTCAATACAATATCATCAGGGAAATAGTGTGCGAGGTTGCATCAGCTGATACGGAGGCGGCAAAACATTTGCATCTTCGTGCTCAAAAATAGCATATACCCAGAAAATCTGCGATATAAAATAAACAACATGTATCCAGTAGTAGGTTGGCTCATGGCACCAGCTACACTGAATATTTTTGAATGTTCATTACACATCTGACAGGTCATTACACTTTGCATCTCTGTTTCTCTTTATGTATTCTTCGTGCCTAGGTCCGATAAAGGCTGTTTTATTTTATTATTTTTTGGCCCGTCCTGGTGTCACAATCATTTAATCTTTTTTTTTTCTCGCCAAAAAATTCCGCGATGCACTGAATTCGAGATAGATGAATCGCGATATTACCGAGGGATTACTGTATACTGTACTGTACGGTACAGTACCTGTATAGTAAATAAGAGTATAGATTAATTACGATTAGCTTAAGTACTTTACAGTATTTTCAAAGCGCTTTAAAATACAGATATAAGTGCTGTTTTATTATATTGTACAGTACATGCAAATACTGTACAGTACCTGTACTAGTTTAGGAATAGTATTAAGATTAGTTTTACTAAGTTTCTATAAAGGAATAGGAACATAGAGACTTTTTTTATGTTTTAGATGATTTATTTTTTACATAGGTTGGGGGAAAAAGCTTGAAACTATGTGAGTTCCGACTTACGTCAATTTCGACTTAAGTCAACTGTAAGGAACGGAACCCTGACGATATATATAGATATATATACAGTACACATGAATCATATTTTTCCCCTGACCGGGACTCGAACCTAAGACACATAATTACTACACCACTGAAGGTCTAAAGGAGAACCATACGTTACTGCTACACTTAAAAGGAATGAATTCTATCTAAATGCCTTTTTATTCATATTACAACTTCTCCTGACCTCACTCGTGGCTAAACATGAATCATATTTTAAACCTGACCAGGACTCCAACCTAAGAATCATAATTACTGTGCCAAGGCACTATCAACTACATCACTGAAGATCTAAAGGAGAAGCAAACCTTACAGCTTACTGCTATACTAGGAATGAACGCATTCTATCTGAATGCCTTTGTTCATATTACAGCTTGTTTTTACATGTTAATGTGTTTATTTGATTATTAATAATGCCTATACAGCTGAAATGGAATTAAATGCGAAAAATGAAGCCACGAATGAGATTAGGCGAAGCTGTAATAAGAACAAACAGGCATTCAGATAGAATGCGTTCATTCCTAGTATACCAGTTAAGCTGTAAGCTTTGCTTCCCCTTTAGACCTTCAGTGATCCATGTGATAGTGCCTCGCTCGGCACAGTAATTATATGTCTTAGGTTCATGTCTCAGTCAGGGGTAAAATATGATTCATGTTTTCACATATGATAATGTGTTATTTGATTATTATTATTATCAATGCCTGTATAGCTGAGATTTTAAATAAATGCAAAAAACAAAGTCACAAGTGAGGTTAGGGGAAGCTTTAATATGACAAACTGGCATTCAGATAGAATTCGTTCATTCCTAGTATAACAGTTAAGCTGTAAGGTATGCTTCTCCTTTAAACCTTCAATGGCATACTTGATAGTGCCTTGGCACAGTAATTATGTGTCTTAGGTTCAATCCCTGGACAAGGGTAAAATATAATTCATGTTTTCGCATATGTTAATGTGCTTGTATATATATATATATATATATATATATATATATATATATATATATATATATATATATATATATATATATATATATATATATATATATATATATATATATATATATATATATATATATATATATATATATATATATATATATATATATATATATATATATATATATATATATATATATATATATATATATATATATATATATATATATATATATATATATATATATATATATATATATATATATATATATATATATATATATATATATATATATATATATATATATATATATATATATATATATATATATATATATATAGATATAGATATATACGCGCTTCACCAATCGCGAATTAAGTGCATCACAGTTTTTTTTGCAAGTTTTTTCTGGCAAGTTTTTTTTTTTTTCTGGGTATATGCGAGAATATCAAAATATTAAATAATTAAAATTTTCAGTATTTTCATTATTTTATTGGAAAAAAAAAGTCATTATTTTAATGATACAAAAATGTATTTCCAGCCTAAGACTAATAAAACAGTAAGAAATTGTAAAAAAAAATATAAATTTAAACATGTAACTCTGCACCCTAGAAAGTACGATACCGGTAAAGGTGCTTCGGAAAACGCAAAGGGCCACACCTACGTGAGCTAGAACATATTAAAATTTCCAGTATTTTCATTATTTTATTGATAAAATATTTACTTCATAGCCTAAGAATAATAAAACAGTAAAAAATAGTAAAAAACATAAATTTAAACATCTAACTCACAGTATTGAACCATGTAAAATACGATATCTCTATCAGCGTTTTGGAAAACGAAAAGGGTCGCACCTACGTGGGCTAGTACATAGTAAAATTTCAAGTATTTTCATTATTTTATTGATAAAAATAGTATATCCTAGCCTAAGAGTAATAAAACAGTAAAAAATAGTAAAAAACATAAATTTAAACATATAACTCACAATATTGCACCATGTGAAATACTGTATGATAGCGTACACTGTATTAGCATCTTGGAAAACGCAAAGGCTCGCACCTACGTGGGCTAGTACATAGTAAAATTTCAAGTATTTTCATTATTTTATTGATAAAAATAGTATATCCTAGCCTAAGAGTAATAAAACAGTAAAAAATAGTAAAAAACATAAATTTAAACATATAACTCACAATATTGCACCATGTGAAATACTGTATGATAGCGTACACTGTATTAGCATCTTGGAAAACGCAAAGGCTCGCACCTACGTGAATAGTTCATGGGATGCTATTGGCTAAAAGGGTGGGAGACGACGAATCACAGAATTGTTTTTCTGTATGTTCTGTATCATGGGTCTGATTGGTTTTTGACTGAAGCTGGGTTCTCCCACCATCTTCCATTGTCTCACTCACCCCATGTGCGCAGTTCACGTTGTGATTCTTAATACGTTGTGCTTGTGATTTTCTTACTCACGTATTTCAACCTCTGCAATGCCTCCCAAGCGTCCTTCATCTTCTAAGGCTTCTGATAGTGAGCCTAAGCGGCAAAGGAAGATGTTAACCATAACATATAAGGTAAAACTGTTAGATATGCTGAAGGAAGAAGGTTTGCGGATGTCGGCCACCATTTTGGCCTCAACGAATCTACTGTTCGCTACATCAAAAATGACGAGGTAAGTATCAGGAAAATAGCGACTATTTCCTTTAGTAAAACAGCGAAGAGGGTCATAACACCCCGCAATAAGATAATAGTGCGGATGGAATCTGCTTTGGCCCTGTGGATTGCTGATTGCAGAAAAAAGAACATCAGCTTAGACATCAATATCATACAGACAAAGGCGAAGAAGCTGTACAATACATTTGCTGTAAACGAACCCGACAACGACAGTGGCGACCATGGAGAGGAGGAGAGAGAAGATGATATCGACGACCCACAACCAGGACCCTCCAGCGATTCTCCACCGAGGAAACAATCGTTCGTGGCAAGCAAGGGATGATTCGCCAACTTTCAAAAACACTATGGTCTAAAGAGCGTTTCTGTTTATGGCGAAGCTGCCTCTGCAGATACAGCTGCAGCTGAAGATTATGTGAACAACAATTTTAAGAAAATTATCGCTGAAGGGGAATATGCTCCTGAGCAAGTGTTTAACATGGATGAGACTGGGTTATTTTGGAAGAGAATGCCATCTTGCACTTTTCTCTTCAAGGAAGAAGTTAAAGCCCCAGGATTTAAAGCGCACAAAGACCGCTTTACCCTCGTCGTGTGCGGGAATGCTGCGGGCTTCATGTTAAAGCCAAGGCTTATCTACAAGTCAAAGAACCCTAGGGCTTTGAAGAATAAGAATCTGCTGCCAGTGTATTGGATGCATAACCCTAAGGCCTGGAACACAAAAAGCCTCACATCGGACAGGTTTCACCAATGCTTCATCCCTCAGGTCAAAATTTATCTTGCGGGAAAGGGCCTTGAATTTAAAGCCCTTCTTTTTATGGATAATGCTGGTGGCCACGCAACTAATCTCGAATATGATGGTACAATAATCCCTCGCTATATTGCGGTTCACCTATCATGAATTCAGTGCATCGCGAATTTTTTGGGTGAGTTTTTTTTCCTGGGTATATGCAAAAATATTTAAAACAATAAAAATGTTCAGTATTTTCATTATTTTATTGAAAACAAAAATTTTCATTATTTTATTGATACAAAAATGTATTTCCAATCCTAAGAATAATAAAACAGTAAGAAATAGTAAAAATAAAATTAATATGAACATGTAACTCTGCACCATAGAAAGTACGATACCGGTATCAGCGTTTCGGAAAACCCAAAGGGTCACACCTACGTGAGCTAGCATATATTAAAATTTTCAGTAGTTTCATTATTTTATTGATAAAACAATTAATTTCTTAGCCTAAGAATAATAAAACAGCAAAAAATAGTAAAAAACATTAATAATCACAGTATTACACCATGTAAAATACGATACCGGTATCAGCGTTTTGGAAAACGAAAAGGGTCGCACCTACGTGAGCTAGTACATATTGAAATTTTCATTATTTTATTGATAAAACAAGTATTTCCTAGCCTAAGAGTAATAAAACAGTAAAAAATAGTAAAAAGCATATACACTCACAGTATTGCACCATGTGAAATACTGTACGATAGCGTACACTGTATTGGTGCTTGGAAAACGCAAAGGCTCGCACCTAGATGAGATAGTTCATGGAATGCTATTGGCTGAAAGGGTGAGAGACGACGAATCACAGAATTGTTTTATTGTATGTTCTGTATCATGGGGTCTGATTGGCGTTTTGATTCAAGTTTGGTTCTCCCACCATCTTCCATTGTCTCACCTAACTTGTTCAGTCTAACTGACATGTGCGCAGTTCGCGTTGTGCTTATTAATATGTTATGCTTCAGGGGTTGGGTTCTTTTGATAAAGGTCTCCCATGCCTCAAAAGGCCCCTCTTTAATTTCAAGCAGTTCTTGCAGATCTTCTTTAACGTGTGATTTACAAGAGATTTCCTCTACTGGGGGAGCATCAGTATCATTTCCTTTGCCTTAACAGACTCCTCTTTACTTTCAAGCGGCTTCTGCAGATCTTCTTTAACATGTGATTTACAAGAGATTTCCTCTACTGGGGGAGCATCAGTATCGTTTCCTTTGCCTCAACAGACTCCTCTTTAATTTCAATCGGCTGCTGCATATCTTCTTTAACGAGTGATTTAAAAGAGATTTCCTTTACTGGGTGAGCATTAGTGTCATTTTCACAGTTTTCAATGCCATCCACCTCCATCATAAAAGGGGAAGGAACACAATTGGTTTCTGAAGACTGACCTGAATTGACACCAATTTGTGCAAAGTCCAAAGTATACTGTATTTCAAAACATCACTGATAGCATAAGGCTTATTGGGATACGCCATCGATTTTGGTCTTCACGCCAAAGCATTAGTAATCTCTCCATCTCGGCCATAAGACGACTACGTTTCATAGTGATCACAGTAGACATCATAGGAGTTGAACCTTTCACGTAATCAAAGATGCGATCTTTGTCTTTGATGATCGTGGCCATGGTCGTACGGGCTAATCCAAGATTGCAGCCAATGTTAATAGAAAATTCTCCCATTTCGGCACGGTTTACTACTTCACTTCTATTTTCCATGGTGATGGCTTTTCTTTTCTTAGTGGCACTGCTATCAAAAATATCATTATTACGCTTGGAAGGCATAGTGATGACAGTAACGAGCGAACACAACGAGAGAGCTGATAAAACACGAGGCACAATGAGGCGGGCGGGAATAAACTGAGCAGAGGTTTTTCTTCCTCTTCTAATGTCGCGTGACACCGCATTCTTACACGACGCTCAACAAATTACTTTGAATAAAATCGTATTTACGGCTATGTGTGTTTTTTTTTAAATTCAATACAAACTTTCAATATAACCAAATACATAAACAAATATATAAATAAACCCATTAACTTGATAAATACGAATACAGCTGTACTGCTAGCTGTGTATTCGAGTGTATTTCAAATAACATGTCATTTAAAGCTATGTGTTTGGTATTCCTTTTTTCAAATACAATATAATCCTTCAATGTAACCAAATATATAAACAAATAAATAAATAAAGCCATTGACTTGATAAATAGGAATACAGCTGTGCTGATAGCTGTTCATACATCTGCAGCGCTCACAAACTTTTCAGCACGAGTGGTTTGAATTTACCGCACCAGCCAGGTAGGTCGACAAATTAATTTATTAATAATTAATTATTTATTGGCCTCTGATGTTACGTCAAAATGATGTAACTCGGAACGTTATATGAGGACTCCCCGTATCAATATACAAAAAATGAGGAGGAAAACAAAGAGAAAGGAGAGGGTATCTGCTTCCATTTACCAAAGGTGTCTGAGAGGTTGGTCCCATTTAGGGAAGATGGATACCTTTAAGCTTTTCTGTAATTTTTCATGTGTCATGATTGCTCTGAATTTAAGCTACTGAAGTTCATTAAACAGAGTACAACCATAACACTAAACTCTATTTTCTTTTTTTTCTACTTATGTATGGCATATAACGGAACCAACATTAGAACTTTGAAAACTTGCATAATTTTAAGTTGCAAAGGGAAAGACGTACCTCATTTGGCAATGTAGACAAATTACTAACGTCTCGACTTGTATGGCATTCGCTTGACCCTACACAAGGAGATCTATAAGAATCTGTAAATAAAAAAATACTATCAAATACAGACAGCTATTTTATACTATGACTGTAAAAGCATAATCCCTCCTCCTGAACTCCTTCTTCTTCTTTCAATTCTTTCAAATGTTTTCTTCCTCCTCCCCTCCTCCAACTCTATCCTGTCTTCATGTTTCTCCACCTCCTAAACCTTTCCTTATGCCTTCCCTCCTCCTCCTTCTCCTCCACATCCTATTACCTGCATCGTAGCAGCCAACTAAAAGGAAAATGAGAACGAAGGACTGGCAATCCCTCTCTCTTCTTTCATTCAAACCACAAAAAAGTGGGGAGGACAAAAACACCTCCTTTGTATTCCCCTGCGCATCATAAGAGTCCACTATAAATTAGGATGAGCGAAGGGTGTGGGAATCCTCCCTTTGCCTTTCCCTCTTGCAAAAGCATCAGTTTTGCTTTGGCTGAACCACATTCCCTACAAAGGCAATTATGACGTTTGTCGAAAAAAAAAATTATACTGGAAGAGGGTGATATATTATGCCCTAACACATATTCAAGTGAAAGGAAACAAATTAAGATATCCAGTACTATCACAAAATAACTTAGGCTTATTTGTACAGTATATCTATCAGCTTACCGGTCATGGAGTCATCTGAGGGCGGGTTAATAGGATCATTGGCACCTCTTAAATATCGGCTTACGAGGGAAACTGTTTCCACCACTTCTTCCATGCGAGGTCGTCTGTCATGTTTGTGGTCCCAACACCTTTTCATTAAATTTTCTAAAACTTTTGGGCAGCCACTTATTAATGGTGGTCTCTGTTTTTGATGCACCGCCCACATAATACGAACTGCTAACCCTAAATCTTCAAATGGTACACGACGGGTCAACACTTCCCATAAAATTATTCCCCAACTATATACATCACATTTTTCTGTGTACGGTTTTCCTGGAGGACAAGAAGAATCAGCAAATTCAGTTTTAAAAAAATCAAAATTCTATTTAAATGTTGACATACATGGATCATAACATATGATTAAAAACATAAAAATGTTCCTGGAGGAAGAGAAGATTAATCAAACTCAATTTTTGTAAAAATAAATACACTTTTCTTTACAAGCCTGACATATGCATACTATATACAACTGAGATTCAAAAAAATTCACTATACGCTAAAAATTTAAAAGAGACATAAAATCACCTTCAAAGACTTCGGGGGCCATCCAAGCTGCAGATCCCCGATTGTCAGACATATTAGTACTAAGTTCACACGCCGTTCCAAAATCGCATAATTTCAAAACCTTTGCACCTTTGGTCAGGAGAAGATTGGGGGGTTTAAGGTCTCTGAAATTAAAACAAGTGCAACATAACATATTTATATGCAATAGCAACAGAATCAAGACATCTAAGCTACTTTACCTTCATTACTCCTGCCCATGATGGTACTTCGTAGCAAAGAAAAAAAAAAAGGCAACTTAGGAGGGATGGGTTATGCTAGTCCCCATTATCCTATTATCTTTGGTAAATCTTAATAGAAAACAGGGACTGAGTGTGGAATTCTCGATCTCTTTTAGTCCTAACACCAGTTTCCATGTTATTCTCATTAAACAATTCTAAACATTTACTCAGATCTCTATTGCATCATATAATTCCTAATACTGATGTATAATCTGATTAATGATGATAAACCAATGAACTATGCAATAACAATCATCAAAGTAATTATTTTCATAATCCAGACATAAAAATTCATCAATATTATTACATATTTTATCCAGTTAAGATGTCTGAGCATTTATAGCAACTTGCAAGAAGGTACAATTCCTAAAAAACATCTTTATTATTGAATCTATAGTTATTCTAGAGTGACTTTGCTGTTCTATGGCAGTTACCTTATTCAACCTTAAGAAGTCCAAGAGGTATGCTAAAGAGGAGGTTTATGAATGTGGTGAAGGAGGACATGAGGGTGTGTGGTGTGACAGAGGCAGACAAAGGGGATACGGTGATATGGAGACCTCTGCTCTGCAGTGGCAACCCCTAATGGCAGAAGCTGAATAAAGAAGATGCAGATGTGAGAGATTTACTTTTCATTTGACCTCATCATAATACTGTAGGAAAAAAATCAAAATAGATTCCATCAAGCATTCTTACCTGTGTAGCAAGGGTCGTGGATGAATAGCATGTAAGTAGGACACTGCTCTGGCACACTGTAGTAACCAGGAGATTCCATGAGCTAAGTTATACTTTATCTTGTGAGAACTATGTAACACTGAAAATATTAAAGCAAAATACCAATGATGTCTATTTTGAAGACTAAGCTCATTATGAAATAAATAATACATTCAGTTCATATTCCTTTAAATGTGCACTGGATGCACGTGATGTATCATTGGAGTAGAGAAGAGAGAGTGCAAAAGACAGGAATGAGTGGAATAATAATAATACAGTAATAATAATGTAATAATAAAATACAGTACAATAAAACATATATTAACACATGGGTAAATAATGGTTAGGTTTGTTGGTATTTATGAATGTTCGTAACTCGGTTGTTTGTAAGTAGGGGAGAGTCTGTATATGTAAGAAGAGGAATTCACACATGAATAGCAACATTACATAAATAGAGAGATGTCTGAAATAATTTGATGGCTTTACAAGACAGTAGTTAGGATATCAATGACACTGACAATCCATTCCAACATATTAGCAACTAAGGAGTAAACCATATAAATAAATAAAGATATAAAAAAAAATTGATTAGTGCAGGTTCTTACTTCAGTTTGGGGAATATATTCACTTATCTTCTTGCAAAAGCCATAATCCCCCATATATGGGAAGTGGCTGTTTCAATGCAATACAACGTGTCTATTTGTGGGAAGAAAATACAAGGAGGGGATTAACACTCCCCTTGCTCAGGCCCGTTTACTCATCATTTAAGACTCGCAAGGAAACACGGAGGAGGTATTCATTCCTCCCCTCAGGGAAATATAAACATACAGAAGAACTTAAATCATATCAATATTTGGATGGTTTTATCATACTTACAGTGATAAAGAGATCCACCATCAGCAAATTCAATAACAAGGCACTTAAAATCATCCGAGGTACAAGCCCCATATAAATGAATTATATTTTCGTGTTGAACTCGAGCTAATTGTTGTACTTCATTGTAGAAAGCATTCACCTGGAAATCAAATATAATATGAAGACAGTAAAACAAATAAAATGGGGAAGGGGCCTGCAGTAGCTCAGTGGTGGAGCGTGGGAGTCAGGAAGTGACTGACAAAGGTTCCATCCCGCAGTAGGGTTTGGGAAGGGCATTTAGCATTGATTTCCCAGCTCCAACAATTGTGCCCAGCCCCCATTGGGATGGGACTAATTGTAACATGTGAAACAATACCTTATAATAAACAATAAAGGGGTGCACATCAAAACAGCATAATTGAAACATTTATAATCCCCTCCATTGTAATTACTCATCTCATCTGAATTTGTGGCATGTATAAAATAAAAATACCTGAAACTAAAATGGAAAAGGTGAAAAGTAATTCCAATATTACTGTATACTGCATGCTCATATATGCATAAATTTAATCATATTTATCTATTTAAGCAGTTGCATTAAAAAACTAAAATAAGTTATTTTTACTAATTGAATGTATTAAATATGTCATATTTCTTCCTTTAAAATTCTTACTTATACTGTTGCTCCTATCAGACAGGACAGGTTACTGTTATTGTACAGGTAATGTCCTCTCTCAGTGCCAAATATAACCATTACCACAATACTGAGACTTGTAGCCTTCGAACTTTTGGATAGCAGATATACAGTATCTCCAAAAGAGCTCTGACCAAACGGACATTTCAAATTCAAACTTAACTCGTTGCAACCTTAGTCAATCTGTTTGAAATATACTCGCTTGGCCAAATGTCTGTCAGTAGAGTATCCTGCTACGTTCTTACAGTTGTGAATATTAATGTAAAAGAAATATACTCACCTCTGATTCTGTTTCAACTTTCTTCACAGCCACCGTAAGTCCCCTCCAGAGTGCTTTATGAACAACCCCAAAAGAACCTTTACCTATGCTCTGAAATATAAAAATCAATATAACACTGAGTGTTAACCTGAAGTAATCGACTCATGAGATTTGCAATATAATAACAATATAAGATTGAGTGTTAACCTTCAGGGATAGACTCATGAATTTTTAATATAATAACAATATAAAATCGTGTACTAATCTGTGGTAAATGACTCATAGACTTTGTAATATAACAACAATATAAGACTGAGTGTTAAGCTGCAGTTACACATTTATACAATTTGCAAAAAGTTCATTATGGGTGTTTTCTACAATTATAAAAAAAACAACTGAGTTTAATCTACAAGACAGAAAATATGAAGCTTGTAATTGACTTGATATGGGTGTCTTCTTGATAAAAAACAACAAGAGATTGAATGTAAGTCTAGGAAAAGGCATTATGCAATTTGTAAGTGGCATAGTTTGGGTGCTTTCATGATATATAACAATAAGTAGCCTTGTCTTGGAGATTTGTAGCTCGCGGATTGGTCGGTGCAGCAATTGCTTCTTTCCATCCACCTCCAGACTCTGGAACTCTCTTCCCTCTTCTGTCTTTCCTAATTCTTATAACCAATCTTCCTTCAAAAAAACGGACCTATCATCATCTCAGGATCTAATCCTGCCATATCTCTAGGTCCTCAGTACTTAGACTATTCTTTAAGCCTATCCTTTTCCTATTGAGTATCATTACTTCATCTCTGTCTAGTCCTTAACCTTTTACTTTTTCTTCGTATTAATGCTTCCATCGTGCCCAGGCCTTTATTGATGAGGGCGATTCTCTTGCCTGTCCCTGTGTCACACTCATAGAATAAAAAAAAAGTGATTGTGTTGATGTTTTTGTTTGCTGTTTATGTGTCACTAACAATAACCATTCAAGTGGTAGTGGACACTAACAGCTCGGAGCTGGAGAATTAAGGCTGGGTCACCTTCCTAATGCCCAGTGGCAGGTTCGAACACGGGTTAGTCACTTCCCAAGTCGAGAGCTCTAACCAAGTTAATCTGGTACTAACGATTCATGTAGTTCTTAAATGGTATGATATAAATGTTTTCTGAAAACTTAGTAAACTACTATATATCACCCTATGAAATGAACTATGTACAGCATGTCAAGGGATTAAGTGGGACGCTTTTCTTAAACATAACAACATATATATGAGAGGTTCTAGTTTAGGATAAAAGGAGGTACATGGCATAACTTGGGTGTTTTCTAGAAACAAAATAATGAGATAAGAGTAAATCTAGTAAATAGAAATAAGCAATTTGCAAATGGTTTACCAAGGTTGCTTAGTCAACCAGCAAAAAAGTATGTAAATGGTGTAATTTGGATGCTTTCTTGAAAATAATAATGAGATAGGGAGTAAATCTAAAAAATGAACATAAACAATTTGCAAATAGTATATCACGATTGTTTACAAGTAATGTAATAATATACAGTAGGCCTTCGTATAACAACATTTTGCCATTACGTCAAAGGCCAATATATAAATAATAAATATTAATCAATTAATTTTTCTATCTACATGGCTGGTGTGGTAAATTCAAACCGCGTGTGCTGAACAGTTTGTGAGCGCGGAGGACGAATACACAGCTAGCAGCACTCTGTATTCAGACTTATCAAGTTAATGGCTTTATTTAGTTATTTGTTTATATGTTTCATTATACTGAGGGATTATATTTAATTTAAAAAAACAAACATAAAGCTGTAAATAAAATTTTATTCAAATTACACACAAATACACAGCTGTTTTCGTATTTATCATGTTAATAGCTTTACTTATTTCTTTGTTTATATATTTAGTTATATTGAAGAATTATAGTGAATTTAAAAAAAAATACCAAGCACATACTGTAGCTGTAAATACAATTTTATTCTAAATAGTTTGTTGAGCGTAGCGTAAGAATCAGGCATCACTCGGCAATAGATGAGGGAGAAGAACCACCGCTCACTTTATTCCTGCCTGCCATATTGTGCCTAATGATTTTGTTTGCTCTTTCATTGTGTTCTCTCGTTACTGACATTACCAAACAAGTTAGTGATGGTTCTGATGGCAGTGCTACGAAGAAAAGCCATCACCATGGAAATTAAAATTGAAGTGGTAAACCGTGCTGATTAGCCTGTTCAACCATGGCCACAATCATCAGAGACAAAGATCGCATCCATGATCACGAGGAAGGTTAGACCCCTATGATGTCCACTGTGATCACGAGACAGCATAGTCACCTTATGATCGAGATGGAAAGATTGTTAGTGCTTTGGTTTGAAGACAAATATTGATGGCGTATCTCAATAAGCCTTGTGCTTATTCAGGAAAAGGCCAAAATGTTGTTCAAAGCCTTGAAAAGAGAAAAGGGGGAAGGCAGTGCAGGTGAGGAGTTTGTTGCTAGTAGAGGGTGGTTTAATCATTTTAAGGCTCGTGCTAATTTGCATAATATAAGATTGCAAGGGGAAGTTGCTAGTGGTGATGATGAAGCAGCAAAAATGTTTCCTATAGCTTTACCTGAGATAATGAGGAAGGAGGGTTTCAGTGCCAAACAGGTATTATACATGGATGAGACTGGCTTGTTCTGGAAGCATGTGTCTAGTCATATGTACAACACCAAGGAGGAGAAGACAGCACCAGGTCATAAAGTCAGCAAGGAGAGACTGACTTTGCTTTTGGGGGTTAATGCTGCTGGAGTCTGTAAGCTGAAGCACTTGTTGGTTTATTTGGTAGAAAACCCAGGGCACTCAAGGGAATTTGAAAGGGTCAACTGCCAGTCATCTGGAAGTCAAACAAGAAGGCTTGGATAACCCTTCAAATATTCGAGGACTGGTTCAGCAACCATTTTCTGCCTGGGAAGGAGAGGTACTGTGCTTCCAAGGGTCTGCCTTTTAAGGTTTTGCTAATCCTGGGCAGTACTCCCGGTCACCCTGCCCAATTGGATGACTTTCATCAAAATGTTAAAGTGGCTTACCTTCCACCTAATATCACCTCCTTGTTACAGCCAATGGATCAGGGAGTCATTGCCTTTTTCAAAGCCTATTACCTCTGAAAAACAATCGCTATGGCTTCCAGGACAACGGAGCAGGACAAGAACCTGACTCTCAAGGACTTCTGGAAGCCGCATAATATTCTTTATGCTGTGAAGAATATTGGTGATGCTTGGGAGGAAGTGATGCAAACGAACTTGAATGGGGTATGGAAGAATGCATGTCCCTATTTTGTAAATGATTTCCAAGGCATTGAGGAGACAGTTGAGGCTGTAGCCAAGAACGTAGTTGTCATGATTAGAGAGCTCAAGTTGGAGGTGAAGGTTGATGATGTAAATAGGCTCCTAGAATCTCATGGCGAGGAGTTGTCTACAGAGGACCTCATTCTGCTGGAAAAGCAAATGATTAAAGAGGAGGAAGAATTACCAAGCCCAAAGCCAAAGAGATTAACAACCAAGGAATTGGAAGAATCGTTTGCTTGGCAGAGGAATTGTTGGCAAAGCTTGAGGCTCAGGACGCCAAGTATGCCAGGTACAATAAGTTGGAGAGAGGGATCAATGATGCCCTGAGGTGTTACAAGGGAATACATGTGGAGAAGAAGAGGGCATCCTTCCAGATTAGCCTTGACCAATTCTTCTTGAAGGTAGAGTGCCCACCAAAAAGATCCTGTGTCCTCTACCTCAGGTGCCTCCACATCTACAGACTCACCTGCCCCAGTACCTTCATTATGTTCTTTTGCCTCTCCAGACTCACCTACTCCAGCCTCCTTCGCACCTGCCTCTATAGCTTCCACCTCCCAAAAAGCCAGTCTCTCCATCCCCTGCAACGCCCCTACCAGTGTGCAAGCCAACCAAACAAGTAAACGAAAGTTGTAATTCACTGTACTGTAGTTTAATTTTACTATTAATATACAGTGGTGAACCAACCCACGAACACCTGTACCCACGAACAAAATTTTGAAGAAGAAAAAATTGACCCCATCCCACGAACAAAATCCAACCCACTAACACGCATGTGTTGGCCAAGTCAACACGTATCCCACTCGCCTGCTCTCAGTTCTGCATTAGGGCCCGTGCTGTGTGGTTTTTTCATGATCTGTTCATAGTTATTGCTTTATTTTCCACTGTTTTACCTTTTATGTAGCCCTTATTATGGCTCCTAAGAAAGTTATAAGTGTTTGTGATATTGGGGGACTCTCCTTCCAAAAATTAGTCCACCTCCTCCTCCTCCTCCACCACCATCCATGTATGCCAGCAACAATCATGCACAAAGGTAAATACAGTCCTGTTTCTTACCTACATTATTTTTTTTCACCTACAGTATCTACTCTTTCCTACTGTATTTGTTATTAAAGGGAGAATGTAACAACTTTCTAAGTGTTGGACTATGCTATTTTATACTGGGTCTCAACTAGTGTATACTGTATACCTGAAAATGTACATGTTTTACTTTAATAGAGTAGAATTCCTTTCTATTATTTATGTAATTTTCCTTTTACAGATGAAATACATTCAATCTGTATTATATTTCATGTTTTTAATGACTAAAAAAAATTTTAAATGAATATTTATTGTGACCAGGAACGGATTAATTGAATTTACATGCTTTTCAATGGGAAAAATAAATCCAACCCAAGAACAATCCAACCCAAGAACAGTTTTTGGGAACGAATTAAGTTCGTGGGTTGGGGTCACCACTGTATTTAAATGGTAAGCAATACTATTAAGTTTGGTTTTAGTATTTCTATATCATAGACTGAAATCACATATTTTTTTACAATACTTTAAATTATTTATTTTTAACATAGGTTGATGCCCTAGGTTCGAATTTAGGTGTGTTTAAACTTACGTCGCATTGCGACTTAAGTCAGCTGTCTGGAACGTAACCCTGATATTAAACGAGGACCCCCTGTATTATTGATAACCAGCAAAAAAAGGTCTCAATAAGGTTAGAAATGGCTTGTACAGAGTTTTTCTTAAAAAAAATAAAAAAAAAAAATAAAAAAAATAAAGGAATAATTTATTCATGTTTACACTGCAAAAAAGGATCTTCGAAATTTCTAAATGCTTTAAGTGGGTATTTTCTCTACCCCGAACAGCATATGAAAAAACTTTTTGGTATGAAAACAATGTAAACTAACTCAAACGTTGACAAAAATTAATTCCAGTTGGTACAAAGGGTTCTAGAATTCCTATGGCACAACAGACCAAGCTTATTAGTTGCAACATCAGAAGTCAAAGAAACCAATTTCCAAAGAAGCCCAAAATTTAGCCATGGCAATGAATTCCTTACTTAGCTTAACACAAAATTAAAAAAAAAAAACATTGCAATGACTTCCTTATTTAGCTTAGCCTAAAATTAAACCATGGCAATGACTTCCTTATTTAGCTTAGCCCAAAATAAAACCATGGCAATGACTTCCTTACATAGCTACTTGAAACAAATTAGAAAGGAGCAAAAGAGGCATAATATCCGCATCTGACAGTATGGATACCACTTCAAAAAATGAGGGGGGATTACTCTAATGACATGCAGAAGTTATCTATAGAATATAGAGTCTGGGTTGAGGTAGCTCAGTGGTAGGGCATGCAAGTTGGAAAGTGACAAGCCTGACATAAGAGAGTTTGATGCCACCGAGGGTCTTTAATAATAACATCCAGCCTTCAGCTCCGACTTCTTTGTGTTCATCCTCATTCAAATAGGGTCTAACTGTTGCACACAATATGACAAATACAAAATTCTCTAGGATATACAGCCGTGTAGCATCATGAAATTCTCCGGACTATAACTGTTTCAGAATACAACTAAGTCTCACAATCGAAGACGGATATGGTCATGAGCTCTTGCATGGAACAAAAAGAAATCAACTGAACTGTCACCCTTGGATTTTTTTTTTTTTTTATAAGTGTGACAACGGGCCAGGCAAAAAAATTGCTCTCATCAATAAAGGCCCGGGCACGAAGATTGGTATGCTATGCTGTATATTTATCTAATAATACTGTATAGCACTTGCAACATACAAACTCTACAAAGAGGGAATGCCAGTGATAACTTCATTTATGGAAAAAGACACCCACAATAGAATATACTGTATGTGTTTACTTATTAATCAACAAACACATCTATTCTACAGTGGGTTTCTTTTCCAATCACTACAAAGCAACAATTTTTGGAAATCACAACCAAAAAGAACATTTCTTTCTATATATAACAGAAAATAATAAGAGCAATAAGTGTTTCTGCTTAGACTGAATCATTGGATGAAAAAATCTATTATGCAATATATATCAACTTTATTAATATGTATTACAAGACTTACGACACAAAACATCTAACAGTTATAACTTGCTGATGTCAGCAACAAAGCAAAATGGGCTTTACTGAAACCAGAGGAAAAAGAAGTTTCTACAACTCCCTTAGCCTTCTGCTCTTCAGCTTTCTCACCAAGCATATACCAAGAGGATTTACTACTGCGTAAATTACCAAAAGACAACAGATATCCAGTCTAAGACATCCTTTTGGCAAGGACTGATTATAAGGAGGCATTTGCCTAGTACAAAATTTAATGATGCCATGAACTAAAATTATTCCTAAAATTCAAATATAGGACACATTACAACAAAAAAGATAAGTCATCTCTATATTATCAAATTTATCAACTTTGATAATTATGATACGCCAAGGCCAGTGTGCCAATCCACTCTCAAACAGTCACCACTAAAGGCACATATTTTTAATACACATAAAATGACAGTAGTTAAAACACCTAAAAGATTATTTCAAAAAGATCACAGGCATACAGAGTGACGGCCATCTCCCTTGTAGGGGGGGGGTAGCAGATTCAAAGCAACTCATTCACTAGAAGCCATACATACTTTGATCATATCTCTTAGTTCCGTGAGGTTAAAAGGTTCCAACAATTCCCCTCACCACCAAACATACTGGGTCATCCATGGGGTAAGTGGTCAAGGAGCCTCCGCTGTTAGAGCCAACAGCCACAGTTGGTGTACCTTCCCTACTTCATTGTATGGAAAAACCCCATCCAAAAGATTCAATATTAAATAGTTCTGTTGTCCCTAAACTCTCTTCAGAGTGGTGTTCCAGGATCTTAACATGTGCCTACTAGACCCTCTCAGCCAAAAACAGGTACTTTCCATACGCTGTACCAAAAACAAAACCAAAGATTTCCAAAGTGGCAGTGGGGTACGGACATATTAAATACTTATATTCCTATTCTATCCTTTATCTGCTTATTATTGATTTATCGGCATATCCCACATACTCCAATGAGAGTGCTCTATGTAATTCTTATGCAGAGTGGAAAATTCCAGAATACATATTCAATAAACAAAATTTTAAATTCTCCGCAAATCGTAACAATAGCATTGCAAAACAATATTATCAATATATCTAAATATATGGGATTGTATTTTCCAATATCCTGAAAATCCTATTGAGGAATTGTTATAGCCATGGACGCCATAAGCCATAATCAATATGATAAACCCATATCCAGAAGTTTGACCAATGAAAATCAAAATATTTGTTATATCAAAAAGTCTCGTGATGAACAATTTAATATTATTAATGATCTTAACAGCCCAAATGCCTATCAGTATGGTGGTACTTCCTAATACTTACTGAGAACTAAGAAAAGACCCGTAAACCCTTAGCCAAGAAAAACTGGATAACAGGTCTTCTAAGACAGCACAAATATCCATGTCATCCTTTATGCAGTAAGTAAACAATTACACACTTACCTAGGTGTGATTAGATCATTAAATAATATAAATTAGTGCAAAAAAACATGGAATTCCCAAAAAAAAAAATAACAAAGGAGCAATAATGAATGATCCAAGTACAGTATATTAGCTTCTGGTAAGTGAGTGTGCTTTGACTAGACCCCATTACAAGAGGGATTGCAGCCATAGTATTATCTCGAGTAGACAAAGTTACATATGCTTTTCTAACAATCAATCCCCAAGAGGATCATAAGAAGCAACCAGATCCTCTTGGTAAACCAGTGACAAAACCTAATCTCTCCCTTTTGGCACTATGAACTTAGTTCATAAAATCTAATAAGAACCAGTGATGATTACCATCGTAAATGATATATCTTGAGTATGGAGCAATATGCATTATCCTACTGCAGGTACGAGGGTGGATACAATTGTAAAAATGGAGGCTCTAGGATTTCACAAAAGACTATCCATCCTCATACATTCTATCAATCCTGTGCAAGAAATATATCAGAGTGGATAGGACGGCCAGCCTTTCAGTCCTCTCTCCCTTTTCTGCGATTCTTACGACACTTAGGGTATACGAATGACCAAATCTACCATCCCATCAAATGGCATTACAAATTAGTTGAAGAGTTGACCTAAGTTTTCTTGACTATCGTCTTATATATTTCGTACTGTAGTTCCCAGCTAACTCTCAAGAATTCCAATAAAACCAAAAGAAAAATTAATTTGGATAGTCTCATAATAGTTTGCGAACGACAACTGAAACTAAGCAGGCATAATGAGTACCCTTCAAACTAGCCAATTTTACCCATATAAAATGTAGCCCGTTTCGGAAACAGCGAAAAAGAAAAAAAGATTCTTACCTCAAGGAAACAAATTTCTCTAATATCAATTTCTTCAAATTTCTCACTCTGGCTATCCATTATTCTCATCCTCTCAAGTCATTTTTTAACACCAACAATATTTTTTTTCTTTTTGACGTAAACAAGAGAAGAAGAAGGTGCCAGTAGAAAATGTCCTTCGTACAATTAAATAAAACTCTCGAATATTTAATTAAGCTGTCGCTGAGAAAGAATAAACATTGTAAACTTAAAAAAGTAACTTTTTACTTCACATTTCTACTTTAAATAGACATAATTAGAATCAGTTCATTTGATAAATAATACAGTAATAATTTATCATTATCGTACTTCTAATTCTCACATACAAAGTTTTCCTTGAATAGATAATTGAATCCATTTTAGACCAGCTGATTAAGAAGGAATTGAATATTGCTTAATCCATGTAATTGGAGTTCCAGTAGAGTATTTAAACGTATGTAAATGGGTTTTTTTTTCAGTTATGGTTCTTGTGGGATACTTCTTGAGTCTATGCTAGAGGTTGTATTTATATATATATATATATATATATATATATATATATATATATATATATATATATATATATATATATATATATATATATATATATATATATATATATATAAAATCCAGGTAAATATCTTGAAATAAATTGCTCAAAAGCTAATTCCTCGAAAAATTATTTCTTGAACTATTAACTGATCGAAATACCGATTGCTCGAAAAACAGTCCTTCAAAAAAAAAAAAAAAAACAAGATGAACAAGGTTTGTTACATTTTTTTTTAAGTATATAAAAACCTAACCTAACTAACCTAACCTAATATCGGCTTTCAAGCAATCTGTCTTTCGGGTAGTTTAAAGAATGAATATTGGTTTTCGAGCATTCTATCTCTTGAGCAATTGATAGTTCTATAAATGATTTTTCGAGAAATTGACTTCAAGTAATTAGCTTTCGAGCAACTGACATTTCAAGAAATAATTTTTCGAGAAATTGACTGCAAGCAATTTGCTTTCGACCAATTGTTTTCGAGAAATTGACCGGATACCATATATATACATATATATATATATATATATATATATATATATATATATATATATATATATATATATATATATATATATATATATATATATATATATATATATATATATATATATATATATATATATATATATATATATATATATATATATATATATATATATATATATATATATATATATATATATATATATATATATATATATATATATATATATATATATATATATATATATATATATATATATATATATATATATATATATATATATATATATATATATATATATATATATATATATATATATATATATATATATATATATATATATATATTATATATATATATATATATATATAATTGTTTTTTTTACTTCTTTTTTTTTACCCAATTGTGTTTACGGGAAAGAGCCCAAAGCTCGTATCTTCCCGTCTCCTCATCGCTTCCATTTTATACTTAGTCATACTTATCATACCTGTCCTTAAAACTATGGATTGAGATAGCATTAACTACCTCCTCGCTTAGCCAATTCCAATTATCAACTACTCTTACACTGAAAAACTATTTCCTTACATCCTGCAAACAAGTTTTCTTACCAAGCTTCAAACTATGACCTCTAGTTCTAGAGCCAGCCATATCAAAATATCGATCCCTATCCACTCTATCATAACCATGAAGGAATTTAAAGACTGTCACCATATCCCCCCTCACTCTTCTAGCTTCGAGTGATGGTAAGTCTAATTCCCTCAGCCTCTCATCATAACTGAGATTGCGTATTTCTGGCACCAGTTTCGTGGCATGTCTTTGAACTTTTTCAAGCTTAGCTATGTGCTTTTTCAAGTGCGGATTCCAAAAGGGGGCTGCATATTCGAGTTTTGGCCTCACATAGGTTACATAAATATTTCTGAACATTCCCTTGTCCATGTGCCTGAAGGCTACCCTTACATTTGATAAGAATGCATATGCTGCCCTTACTATGCCATTTATATGCATTTCTGGAGACAAATCTGCCAGTATGTTTACTCCTAGATCTCTCTCATTTTCTGTCTCTTGAAGTTGTACTCCAGCCACCGAGTAGTCAAGCTTGGGCCTTCTTGCACTTGTACCCATTCTCATTACCTTACATTTTGAATTATTGAATTTCATTAGCCGCTTTTCTGACCACTCATGCAGATTATTTAGATCCTCCTGAAGTTCTCTACCATTGTTCTCGTTTTTTACTTTCTTCACAATCTTTGCATCATCTGCAAACATATTCATGAATGAATTTACAGACTCTGGTAGGTCATTTACATACACAAGGAACAAAAGTGGCCCTAAAACTGAACCCTGTAGAACTCCACTACTAACTCTTCTCCATTCAGACACTGAGTGTCTTACTCTAACCCTCTGTTCCCTTCCTTCTAAGTAAGTTTTATCCATTCCAAAACATCTCCACCTATTCTAGCCATTCATTGCAGCTTCCTAATAAGTCTCCCATGTGGAACAGTGTCAAACGCTTTCTGGAAGTCTAGGAATATGCAATCTGCCCAGCCCTCTCTTTCCTGTAAGATTCAGCTTACCTCATCATAAAATTCTAATAAGTTTGTTACTGTTGATCTACCTTCTCTGAAGCCATGTTGCCTCACTGACAAAAAGTTGAAGGATTCCAAGTGAAGAGAGATATGTTTCCTTAGTAGTTTCTCCATAACTTTGCAAACTATGCTGGTCAAGGAAACTGGTCTATAGTTCAGAGCCATATCCTTCCTTCCCTTTTTGAAGATAGGTATCACATTTGCTTGTTTCCAGCATCTTGGAATCTCCCCCGACTCCAGTGACTCCTTAAATATGATACTTAGTGCCACTGATATTGTGTTTGCGCATTTTTTAAGCACATGAGGGGATATGTCATCAGGACCTGTAGCTTTATGAACATCTAAATCCACCAGCGCTTTGCATACCTCTGTGGCTATAAGGTTGATGTTCTCTAATACCGGCCCTTGAGCTTCTATCACTGCAATCTGAGGGGGTGGGGTATTTTCTACTGTAAATACTGACTGAAACTCCTTGTTCAATTCTTTGCAGATCTCTTCATCCGTCTCAGTGATACTTCCATCCGCTCTCTTTAGCCTTAAAACCTGTTCTTTAACCTTCAGTTTTCCTCTGATAAAGCTGTAGAAAAGCTTGGGATTTTCTTTAGCCTTCCTGGTGATGTCCCTCTCATAGTCTCTCTCTGCCTCTCTCCTTTTACTTAGGTAGTCATTTCTTGCTCTTTTGTAGGTTTGCCAGGCATTTATGTTTTTTCTCCTCCTATACCTTTTCCAGCATTTGTCTCTCCACTCCTTAGCTCTTTTACACCCACTATCGAACCATTTCTCTCTGGCATGAATTACACCTACTTTGGTGACAGGTATGCAGCAATCTACTATCTTCCCATATTTCTCACAAAAGATGTCATACATTTCTTGTACAGATTTGTTGTAAAATAAGGTTCTCCAGTCAATCACTGCAAAAAGCTCATTCATTTTGATGTAATCTCCTTTCGGATAGTTCCTCCTCATGTCCTCAGAGCCTCTACTCTCAGGAAGAATATCTTCAATGATATACTCCATCAACAACACACAGTGGTCACTCTTTCCAATTGGTGGTTCATACTCAATTTTTTCAATATCCAACACATTATCTGTGAACACTAGATCAATTAGTGATGGCTCATCCCCACCCCTGGCCCTTGTTGGTTCCATTACATGTTGGTGTAGGAAATTCCCTTGTACGCAATCTAGGAATCTTTCCCCGAATGAGTCCTCACAACTGTGTGGGTCAAGATTTATCCAATCTATCTCTTTATGATTAATGTCTCCCATAATAAAAATCCTACATTTTTTTCCCGTGCCATGTTAACAACTGAGTTTATGACTTCAATAGTACCTATATGACTTTCCTCATAAACTTCAAGCCTATTTTGGTTCCTTGGTGGGTTGTATACAACAGTTATTATAATGCTCTCTGACCCAGTATTTATGCGAGCAACAAGAAATTCCTTGAACTCACTGTCTATAGCCAAGTTTATTTCTTCGACTTGAATCCTTTCACTTATGAGCAGTGCTATCCCTCCACCAGTCCTCTCAGATCTTTCAACCTTTAGTATTCTGAAGCCCTTAGGAAAAACTGTGACACTGTTTATGTCCTCACTCAACTTAGTCTCTGTAATTGCTACTATATCTGCCTTACTGTTGTGAATCCTATCTTTTAATTCTACTGCCTTACCAGCTAATCCATCAGCATTTGTGTATAACAATCTTAATGAGGCCCCATCCCCTGATCTTCTGTCATTATCTTCTTTATCTCCCCTTTGTCTGGAAGAACTCTGTAATAAAATTTTTTCTTTTCTTCATTTCTTTCATCATTTAACCTTCTTGCCTCTTGCAACAAGTTTTTGATCTTTCCCATCTCTTCCTGTGTTCTGTATCGTCTAATGAACACTTCTGTGTGTGTGTGTGTGTGTGTGTGTGTGTGCATATATATATATATATATCTATATATATATATATATATATATATATATATATATATATATATTATATATATATATATATATATATATATATATATATATATATATATATATATATATATATATATATATATATGAAAGAATGTGCTTACCTAATTGTGTTTACGGGAAAGAGCCCAAAGCTCGTATCTTCCCGTCTCCTCATCGCTTCCATTTTATACTTAGTGATACTTATCATACCTGTCCTTAAAACTATGGATTGAGAAACCATTAATTACCTCCTCGCTTAGCCAATTCCAATTATCAACTACTCTTACAATGAAAAAGTATTTCCTTACATCCTGCAAACAAGTTTTCTTACCAAGCTTCAAACTATGACCTCTAGTTCTAGAGCCAGCCATATCAGAATATCGATCCCTATCCACTCTATCATAACCATGAAGGAATTTAAAGACTTTCACCATATCCCCCTCAATCTTCTAGCTTCGAGTGATGGTAAGTCTGATTCCCTCAGCCTCTCATCATAACTGAGATTGCGTATTTCTGGCACCAGTTTCGTGGCATGTCTTTGAACTTTTTCAAGCTTAGCAATGTGCTTTTTCAAGTGTGGATTCCAAAAGGGGGCTGCATATTCGAGTTTTGGCCTCACATAGGTTACATAAATATTTCTGAACATTTCCTTGTCCATGTGCCTGAAGGCTATCATTACATTTGATAAGAATGCATATGCTGCCCTTACTATGCCATTTATACGTATTTCTGGAGACAAATCTGCCAGTATGTTTACTCCTAGATCTCTCTCATTTTCTGTCTCTTGAAGTTGTACTCCAGCCACCGAGTAGTCAAGCTTGGGCCTTCTTGCACTTGTACCCATTCTCATTACCTTACATTTTGAAGTATTGAATTTCATTAGCCACTTTTCTGACCACTCATGCAGATTATTTAGATCCTCCTGAAGTTCTCTACCATTGTTCTCGTTTTTTACTTTCTTCACAATCTTTGCATCATCTGCAAACATATTCATGAATGAATTTACACACTCTGGTAGGTCATTTACATATACAAGGAACAAAAGTGGCCCTAAAACTGAACCCTGTAGAACTCCACTACTAACTCTTCTCCATTCAGGCACCGAGTGTCTTACTCTAACCCTCTGTTCCCTTCCTTCTAAGTAAGTTTTTATCCATTCCAAGACATTTCCACCTATTCTAGCCATTGCTTGCAGCTTCCTAATAAGTCTCCCATGTGGAACAGTGTCAAACGCTTTCTGGAAGTCTAGGAATATGCAATCTGCCCAGCCCTCTCTTTCCTGTAAGATTCAGCTTACCTCATCATAAAATTCTAATAAGTTTGTTACTGTTGATCTACCTTCTATGAAGCCATGTTGCCTCACTGACAAAAAGTTGAAGGATTCCAAGTGAAAAGAGATATGTTTCCTTAGTAGTTTCTCCATAACTTTGCAAACTATGCTGGTCAAGGAAACTGGTCTATAGTTCAGAGCCATATCCCTCCTACCCTTTTTGAAGATAGGTATCACATTTGCTTGTTTCCAGCATCTTGGAATCTCCCCTGATTCCAGTGACTTTTTAAATATGATACTTAGTGCCACTGATATTGAGTTTGCGTATTTTTTAAGTACATGAGGGGATATGTCATCAGGACCTGTAGCTTTATGAACATCTATAGTTCAATGTTGACAAGATATCAAGATTACCACAATATCATTTAAGGTAACAAAATAGGCCAAAGTCATTAATTTTCAAGCAATTTTTATGTATCGAAAATGAACAGACCAAAAGTATCACATTAGACGAAAAAGGCGGCAATACAGAGTCAGTGTTGCCATAAAACAGAAAACCCAAACAACGTACAGTTCGTTATGACAAAAAGAAGCA
>JAXCGZ010004523.1:5000-12500 GCA_037179515.1 Halocaridina rubra
TATATATATATATATATATATATATATATATATATATATATATATATATATATATATATATATATATATATATATATATATATATATATATATATATATATATAATATATATATATATATATATATATATATATATATATATATATATATATATATATATATATATATATATATATATATATATATATATATATATATATATATATATATATAAATATATATATATATATATATATATATATATATATATATATATATATATATATATATATATATATATATATATATATATATATATATATATATATATATATATATATATATATATATATATATATATATATATATATATATATATATATATATATATATATATATATATATATATATATATATATATATATATATATATATATATATATATATATATATATATATATATATATATATATATATATATATATATATATATATATATATATATATATATATGCTGGAAACAAGCAAATGTGATACCTATCTTCAAAAACGGAATGAGGGATACGGCTCTGAACTATAGACCAGTTTCCTTGACCAGCATAGTTTGCAAAGTTATGGAGAAACTACTAAGGAAACATATCTCTCTTCACTTGGAATCCTTCAACTTTTTGTCAGTGAGGCAACATGGCTTCAGAGAAGGTAGATCAACAGTAACAAACTTATTAGAATTTTATGATGAGGTAAGCCAAATCTTACAGGAAAGAGAGGGCTGGGCAGATTGCATATTCCTAGACTTCCAGAAAGCGTTTGACACTGTTCCACATGGGAGGCTTATTAGGAAGTTGCAATCAATGGCTAGAATAGGTGGAAATGTTTTGGAATGGATAAAATCTTACTTAGAAGGAAGGGAACAGAGGGTTAGAGTGAGACACTCAGTGTCTGAATGGAGAAGAATTAGTAGTGGAGTTCCACAGGGTTCAGTTTTAGGGCCACTTTTGTTCCTTGTATATGTAAATGACCTACCAGAGTCTGTAAATTCATTCATGAATATGTTTGCAGATGATGCAAAGATTGTGAAGAAAGTAAAAAACGAGAACAATGGTAGAGAACTTCAGGAGGATCTAAATAATCTGCATGAGTGGTCAGAAAAGTGGCTAATGAAATTCAATACTTCAAAATGTAAGGTAATGAGAATGGGTACAAGTGCAAGAAGGCCCAAGGTTGACTACTCGGTGGCTGGAGTACAACTTCAAGAGACAGAAAATGAGAGAAATCTAGGAGTAAACATACTGGCAGATTTGTCTCCAGAAATACATATAAATGGCATAGTAAGGGCAGCATATGCATTCTTATCAAATGTAAGGGTAGCCTTCAGGCACATGGACAAGGAAATGTTCAGAAATATTTATGTAACCTATGTGAGGCCAAAACTCGAATATGCAGCCCCCGTTTGGAATCCACACATGAAAAAGCACATAGCTAAGCTTGAAAAAGTTCAAAGACATGCCACGAAACTGGTGCCAGAAATACGCAATCTCAGTTATGATGAGAGGCTGAGGGAATTAGACTTACCATCACTCGAAGCTAGAAGAGTGAGGGGGGATATGGTGACAGTCTTTAAATTCCTTCATGGTTATGATAGAGTGGATAGGGATCGATATTTTGATATGGCTGGCTCTAGAACTAGAGGTCATAGTTTGAAGCTTCATAAGAAATCTTCTTTGCAGGATGTAAGAAAATACTTTTTCAGTGTAAGAGTAGTTGATAATTGGAATTGGCTAAGCGAGGAGGTAGTTAATGCTATCTCAATCCATAGTTTTAAGGACAGGTATGATAAGTATCACTAAGTCTAAAATGGAACCGATCAGGAGACGGGAAGATACGAGGTTTGGGCTCTTTCCCGTAAACACAATTAGGTAATCACAATTAGGTAATCACACACATCCTTATATTCATCAACCTTTCAGCCACAGAGGTATGCAAAGTGCTGATGGAGTTAGATGTCCATAAAGCTACAGGTTCTGATGATATATCCCCTCATGTGCTTAAAAAATGTGCAAACTCAATATCAGTAGCAATAAATATCATATTTTAAAAATGCTTGTTTCCAGCATATTGGAATCTCCCTTGACTCCAGTGACTTTTTAAATATGATACTTAGTGCCACTGATATTGAGTTTGTGCATTTTTTAAGTACATGAGGGGATATATCATCAGGACCTTGTAGCTTTATGGGCATCTTACTCCATCAGCACTTTGCATACCTCTGTGGCTGTAAGGTTAATGTTCTCTAATACCGGCCCATGAGCTTCTATCTCTGCAATATGAGTAGGTGGGGTATTTTCTACTATAAATACTGACAGAAACTCCTTGTTTAATTCTTTGAAGATATCTTCATCCGTCGCAGTGATGCTTCCATCCGCTCTCTTAAGCCTTAAAACCTGTTCTTTTACCTTCAGATGTCCTTTGATAAAGCTGTGGAAAAGCTTGGGATTTTCTTTAGCCTTCCTGGTGATGTCCCTCTCATAGTCTCTCTCTGCCTCTCTTCTTTTACTTAGGTGATCATATCTTGCTCTTTTGTAGGTTTGCCAAGCATTTATGTTTTTTCTCCTCCTATACCTTTTCCAGCATTTGTCTCTCCACTCCTTAGCTCTTTTACACTCATTATCAAACCATTTCTCTCTGGCATGAATTACACCTAGTTTGGTGACAGGTATGCAGCAATGTACTATCTTCCCATATTTCTCACAAAAGATGTCATGCATTTCTTGAACAGATTTTTTGTAACATAAGGTTCTCCAGTCAATAACTGCAAAAAGCTCATTAATTTTGATGTAATCACCTTTTGGATAGTACCTCCTCATGTCCTCAGTGCTTCTACTCTCAGGCAGAATATCTTCAATGATATACTCCATCAACAACACACAGAGGTCTCTCTTTCCAATTGGTGGTTCATACTCAATATTTTCAATATCCAACACGTTATCTGTGAATACAAAATCAAGTGGTGATGGCTCATCTCCACCCCTGGCCCTCGTTGGTTCCATTACATGTTGGTGTAGGAAATTCCCTTGTACGCAATCTAGGAATCTTGCCCCAAATGAGTTCTCACCACTGTGTGGGTCAAGATTTATCCAATCTATCTATTTATGATTAAAATCTCCCATAGTCAGAATCCTACATTTTCTCTCAAGTGCCATAGTAACAACTGAGTTTATGACTTCAATAGTACCTATATGATTTCCTCATAAACTTCTAGCCTATTCTGGTTCCTTGGTGGGTTATATACAACAGTTATTATAATGCTTTCTGACCCAGTATTTATGCGAGCAACAAAAAATTCCTTGAACTCACTTTCTATAGCCAAGTTCATCTCTTCAACTTGAATCCCTTCACTTATGAGCAGTGCTATCCCTCCACCAGTCCTCTCAGATCTTTCATCCCTTAATATTCTGAAGCCCTTGGGAAAAATTTTGACACTGTTTATGTCCTCATTCAACTTAGTTGCTGTAACTGCTACTATTTCTGCCTTACTGTTGTGAATCCTATCTTTTAATTCTACTGCCTTACCAGCTAATCCATCAGCATTTCTGTATAACGATCTTAATGAGGCCCATCCCCTGATCTTCTGTCATTATATTATAGTGTATAGCAGATATAAGCTATAAGGATGGATTCCTTTTAACCTTCTGTGGTGTAGTGGTAGCGCCTTGACTTAGTAATCATAAGTCCTAGGTTCAAGTCCCGGTCAGGGTAAAAAATTATTCATGTTTTCACATATGTAATGTGCTTATTTGGTTATTTCATGGCCCGAATGAGATTGGGAATTGAATTAAATGCTAAAATGAAGCCACGAGTGAGGTTGGGGAATCTGTAATATGAACATAGTTGCATTCAGATAGAATGCGTTCATTCCTAAGTATAGTAGATAAAAGCTATAAGGTTGGATTCCTTTTAACCTTCTGTGGTGTAGTGGTAGCGCCTTGACTTAGTAATCATAAGTCCTAGGTTCAAGTCCCGGTCGAGGTAAAAAATGATTCATGATTTCACATATGTAATGTGCTTATTTGGTTATTTCATGGCCCGAATGAGATTGGGAATTGAATTAAATGCTAAAATGAAGCCACGAGTGAGGTTGGGGTATCTGTAATATGAACATAGTGGCATTCAGATAGAATGCATTCATTCCTACCTATAGCAGATATAAGCTTTAAGGTTGGATTCCTTTTAACCTTCTGTGGTGTAGTGGTAGCGCCTTGACTTAGTAATCATAAGTCCTAGGTTCAAGTCCCGGTCGGGCTTAAAAAAAAATGTTTCATATATATATATATAATATATATATATATTATATATATATATATATATATATATATATATATATATATAGATATATGCATGCATATATATATATATATATATATATATATATATATATATATATATATATATAATATATATATATATATATATATATATATATATATATATATATATATGTATGTATGCATGTATGGTGTATGTGCTTATATATTTATGTATTTTTTATTTTATGTAATAAAAAGCCTCCAATTTGTATTATTTTATGTTTTAATTTTATTCTATTTTTTTTTACTATTATTACTAATTTTTTTTATACAATTTAGTAAATCTTTGATTTTAAATCCCTTTGCAACCAGTTTGTGGGGATTTCCGACTAACTCTTCCTGGCAATTAAGATTGGTGTCTCTTAATCCCTGGTAAATTCCCTTTTGGGGCAGGTTTTTCTTCTTCTTTTCACATGTCTTTTTTTTCTAATCGTATCTAATGACATTGCACTTTGAGTAGGTGGCCAGTTAAGGTCACGAAATTAATACGTACTTTATATAATTTTTCGTTGTTTTCTTTATTTTGCTTTTCCTAATATATATATATATATATATATATATATATATATATATATATATATATATATATATATATATATATATATATATATATATATATATATATATATATGTATATATGTATATATGTATATATATATATATATATATATATATATATATATATATATATATATATATATATATATATATATATATATATATATATATATATAACCAGAGGTTTTAATTCTCTCTCTCTCTCTCTCTCTCTCTCTCTCTCTCTCTCTCTCTCTCTCTCTCTCTCTCTCTCTCTCTCTCTCTCTCTCTCAGACCAACAGTCAACATTCATAGGTAACTGTTTTGATGACCGTCGGTATATGTGTGTTTTTTATTGTACTGAATAACATATCTTTGTCAAAGAACATTTATTTTCATGTTAATGTTTCTTTTTGATATTTGCAATTGTAAATAGTAAAATAGTACATACTGTTGAAGGTAAGATTATCAATTCGTCTACAGCATCATGTAGTAGGTGTTTGTGTGGCGGAATCTGCTGAAATCTTTTTCTTTAACTTCAATTTTTTTTTTAAATTTATGTTTTTGATTAACACCGCAGTCCGCAAGAATAAGTTTTAAGTTTTCTCATTTGATTGAACGTAAATAGTAAGATATGAAATATATTTGTATAATTTGTATATCGTATGGATGTATGTCATGGCTTTAGCTTTTTGTTCAATGGGCCTGTGTGGGGTACGTCTTGAAAAGACTTTTTTATTCCTTCATTTCTGAACTTGTTTAAACGTTTCTTGATTTATGTACTGGACTCACGCTAAATGCACAATAATTTTACTGAGAGACTAATTTTGCTCGTAGGATCACTGCTTCCCCACTTCGTGATTTTCAATAATCAACTATTCTTACACGAAACTTGCTCTCTGCCTTACAACCTTCGAGGAAGTTTTCTCGCTAAACCTCTGACTATGATCTTTAATTTCTAGAGGCAACCAAATCTCTTTCTTTCTTTTAATTTCGAAGGATTGTTCACTCCTTTAGCCTCTCCTCTTATAGGAGATTTCGTATTTTTGTCATCTGCTTCGCACCGTGTCTATGAACGCTCTTCAACTTGTGTATATATATATATATATATATATATATATATATATATATATATATATATATATATATATATATATATATATATATATATATATATATATTAGTAGTCGCCGTGGCTCAGTCGGTAGCGTCTCCGACTCTGAGGCGTCAGGTCGAGGGTTCGCGCCCCGTCACGGTCTGAGGTTAGCAAAGGCATGCACTCAGCGTAAGGATTACATCTGCCAAAGCAAGTCCTTCGCAAGAAGGCAACCGTCCTAGACCTTGGTAGATAAGGGAGTCCGTGACGTAAAACCGGAACATATATATATATATATATATATATATATATATATATATATATATATATATATATATATATATATATATATATATATATATATATATATATATATATGCACACATCTGTGTGATTACCTAATTGTGATTACCTAATTGTGTTTACGGGAAAGAGCCCAAACCTCGTATCTTCCCGTCTCCTGATCGGTTCCATTTTAAACTTAGTGATACTTATCATACCTGTCCTTAAAACTATGGATTGAGATAGCATTAACTACCTCCTCGCTTAGCGAATTCCAATTATCAGCTACTCTTACAATGAAAAAGTATTTCCTTACATCCTGCAAACAAGTTTTCTTACGAAGCTTCAAACTATGACCTCTAGTTCTAGAGCCAGCCATATCAAAATATCGATCCCTATCCACTCTATCATAACCATGAAGGAATTTAAAGACTGTCACCATATCCCCCCTCACTCTTCTAGCTTCGAGTGATGGTAAGTCTAATTCCCTCAGCCTCTCATCATAACTGAGATTGCGTATTTCTGGCACCAGTTTCGTGGCATGTCTTTGAACTTTTTCAAGCTTAGCTATGTGCTTTTTCAAGTGCGGATTCCAAAAGGGGGCTGCATATTCGAGTTTTGGCCTCACATAGGTTACATAAATATTTCTGAACATTTCCTTGTCCATGTGCCTGAAGGCTACCCTTACATTTGATATGAATGCATATGCTGCCCTTACTATGCCATTTATATGTATTTCTGGAGACAAATCTGCCAGTATGTTTACTCCTAGATCTCTCTCATTTTCTGTCTCTTGAAGTTGTACTCCAGCCACCGAGTAGTCAAGCTTGGGCCTTCTTGCACTTGTACCCATTCTCATTACCTTACATTTTGAAGTATTGAATTTCATTAGCCACTTTTCTGACCACTCATGCAGATTATTTAGATCCTCCTGAAGTTCTTTACCATTGTTCTCGTTTTTTACTTTCTTCACAATCTTTGCATCATCTGCAAACATATTCATGAATGAATTTACAGACTCTGGTAGGTCATTTACATATACAAGGAACAAAAGTGGCCCTAAAACTGAACCCTGTGGAACTCCACTACTAACTCTTCTCCATTCAGACACTGAGTGTCTTACTCTAACCCTCTGTTCCCTTCCTTCTAAGTAAGTTTTTATCCATTCCAAAACCTTTCCACCTATTCTAGCCATTGATTGCAGCTTCCTAATAAGTCTCCCATGTGGAACAGTGTCAAACG
>JAXCGZ010004523.1:15000-17500 GCA_037179515.1 Halocaridina rubra
GCTTCCCTCACATCCATCCTCCTATCATTCAGGGCTCTCCCTACTCCATCCATCCATCCAACCCTAGGCCTCCCTTTAGCATTTCTCCCATCAACTCTCGCATTCATCACCTTTTTCAGAAGCCTTTCATCATCTATCCTTTCCACATGGCCAAACCATCTCAGAACATTCATATCTACTCTGGCTGCAATTTCTCTCCTCACACCCGTTCTTGCTCTCACCACTTCATTCCTAACCCTATCCAATCGAGATACACCAATCATACTCCTCAGGCATTTCATCTCAAACACATTTAGTTTCCGTCTCTCACTTACTTTCATACCCCATAACTCTGATCCATACATCACAATTGGCACAACCACTTTCTCATACAAAACTTTCTTAACATTCATTTCCAACCCTCTATTCTTCATCACTCCTTTCAATGCACCCAACACTTTACATCATTCACTCTGTGACACACATCTGCTCCCACTCCACCATTTGCAGCTATAACCGAGCCTAAATACTTAAACTGATTAACCTCCTCCAGTGTCTCTCCATTCAACATAACATTCAATCCAGCGCCATCCTCATTTCTTGTACACCTCATAACCTTACTCTTTCCCACATTCACTCGCAGCTTCCTTCTCTCACACACCATTCCAAATTCTGACACTAACTGACACAGCTTTTCCTCTGAATCTGCCACCACCACAGTATCATCTGCAAACAGCAACTGATTCAGCTCCCACTCGTTATCATCCCCATCTACCATTCTCAAACCTCGACTATGCACTCGCTCATTCACCTCTCTTACAACTCCATCAATATACAAATTGAACAGCCATGGTGACATCACACATCCCTGTCTCAGTCCCACACTCACTGGAAACCACTCACTAACTTCATTCCCTACCCTAACACAGGCTCTACTACCCTCATACAAACTCTTCACTGCATGCAACAATTTACCAATGATTCCATATAATCTCAAAACATTCCACATAGCCTCTCTATCAACTCTATCATATGCTTTCTCCAGATCCAAAAATGCAAAATACACATCCTTACCCTTTGCTAAATATTTCTCACATAACTGCCTAATTATGAAAATCTGATCTATATAACCTCTACCTCTCCTAAAACCACTCTGCACTTCCGCGATCACATAATCTGTCTTATCCCTAATCCTATTAACCAGTATCCTACCATACACTTTTCCTACCACACTTAACAAACTTATACCCCTAAAATTACTGCATTCATACATATCTCCCTTACCTTTGCATAGGGGCACTATACAGGCAATCACCCAATCCACTGGCACCAATGACAACATAAAGCATATATTAAACACTCTCACTGACCATTCCAATGCAGTCACACCCCCTTCTTTCAACATCTCCGCTCTCACACCATCCATTCCAGGTGCTTTACCTGCTTTTGCTTCATACAATGCCCTTTTCACCTCCTCTCTTGTAATCTCTCTCTCATTTTCCTCTCCCATTACTGGCCCTTGAACCCCTCCCACTGCCACTATAGCTGCCTCTCTATCTTCCTCAACATTCAGCAAGCACTCAAAATATTCTGCCCATCTTTTCCTTGCATCGTTCCCTCATAACATCTGTCCAATCACATCTTTCACTGTCTCTTCCATCCTCGATCCACCCTTCCTTGCTCTCTTCACTTCTTTCCAAAACTTCTTTTTATTCTCCTCATATGACCTACTAAAATCCTGTCCCCACCTAACATTTGCCAACCTCTTCTCTTCCTCTACCTTCCGCTTGGTTTCCACATTTTTCTCCCTATATCTTTCATACTTCTCCCTACTTTTACACTGCAGCCATTCCTCAAAAGCCCTCTTTTTCTCTTCCACCTTCATTTTCACCCCTTCATTCTACCACTCGCTGCCCCTCCTCATGCCACCTCCAACAAACCTCTTTCCACACACATCACTTGCATGTCCCACAAAACATTCTTTCATCAACCCCCATTCCTCCCCTAACTCCCCAACTTCTCTTTCTTTCACCCTGTCATATGCCACTCTCAACCTGTCCTGATATTCCTGTCTCTTCTCTGGCTTTTTCAACTCTTCCATCTTCACTATTTCCCTTCTACATCCCCCCACACTATTTACCCACTCTTTTGCTACTACCACTTTTGCTTCAACCAAAAAATGATCAGACATCCCAGCAGCCACACCCCTGAATGCATGTACATCTTTCACTCTACCAATCATGCTCTTTGCTACCAACACATAATCCATCAGTGGTCTTTCTTTCACTCTTCCATTTGCCACTCTCATCCATGTATACTTATTTATTAACTTCTTCTTAAATAAACTATTACCTATCACCAACTCTTGCTCCACACACATATCTAACAGTCTCTCGCCACTCTCATTCCCACCTGGTACCCCATACTTTCCTACAACACCTTCTATCTCTCCATCACCCACTCTGGCATTCAAGTCACCCAACACAACTACATAGTTCCTTCTACTCAGACTATCCACACA
>JAXCGZ010004523.1:30000-37500 GCA_037179515.1 Halocaridina rubra
CTGTATTATTCTATTGTTCGTGTGTGGTTTTATCCCTGTTCTGTTAATAGTAAAGCCCAGGGTTTTCAGGCTATTGGAGAAGTTTATTCTATTATTATTCATTATTACATCACATGGTTTATAAGCAGAAATCGATAAAAGTTGGAATTTGTCAATATTAGTTTTAATTTTCCATTTTTTCTCATAGTCATTTATTTTCATTATTTCCCTCTGAGTTTTTCTTGCTAAAAATCTTTTATTATATTCAGTAATTATTTGAGTGATGTCGTCAGCGAATATGATTGTTGAACATCCTATTTCTGGTTTTGGTATATCTCTCGTGAATATAGCATAGAGAAGTGGACTCAGATTCGATCCTTGGGGGACACCTGCTCTAAGTTCAAATTGAGTTCCTATGTGTTCTTGAATTTTGATAATTGACTTTCTGTTAGATATGAATCTGATAGAATTTTAGTTATTAATGGGGGTAACTGAAGTTCTATAATCTTATATCTGAGTCCATCTCTCCATACTTTGTCAAAAGCAGAGGAGACATCTCTGCTCAAAACATTGCACTTTTTCCTGAGCCGTTGTGAGATGGCTATTTTTTCGTATAAATATGTTAGTGCAGTATGTGTGCCTCTGCCTCTTCTAAATCCATGCTGGTTGGAGGGAAAAAAAATTGTTTAATTCTAAATATTTATAAACTCGGGAATGTATTATTTTTTCGAATATTTTCCCTGGGACTTCTAAGAGAGATATTGGACGATAATTTGCAGCTAAGGTGATGTTTTTCCCAGGCTTTGTGACACCAGGACGGGCAAAAAAAAAAAAAAAAAAAAAAAAAAAAGAATAAATCAGCCCTCATCGGACCTGGGCACGAAGAATACATAAAGTAAAGATGTGAAGGGATAATAAAAGATGTGTAATGAACATCCAAGAATATTCAGTTTAGCTGTAGGCATAGAAAAAGTTAGTGATACTTATCATACTTGTCCTTAAAACTATGGATTGAGTTAGCATTAACTACCTCATCGCTTAGCGAATTCCAATTATCAACTACTCTTACACTAATAACGTACTTCTTTACATCCTACAAAGAAGTTTTGTTACAAAGCTTCAAACTATGACCTCTAGTTCTAGTGCCAGCCATATCAAAATATCGATCCCTATCTACTCCGTCATAACCATGAAGGAATTTAAAAACCGTAACCATATCCCCCCTCAATCTTCTAGATTCGAGTGATGGTAAGTCTAATTCCCTCAGCCTCTCATCATAACTGAGATTGCGTATTTCTGGCACCAGTTTCGTGGCATGTTTTGTACTTATTACAGCTTCACTGCGTGCCTTTTCAAGTGCGGATTCCAAAAAGGGGCTGCATATTCAAGCTTTCGCCTCACATAGGATACATATGCACACATATGCACATACATACGTGGGCCACGCAACTGCTTCTCTTAAATTTTTACTGTGATTTTGAGTGACTAAGTGCTTAGTGGAAAACTTTACCATAATTTCCATAAATCTGAAATCCTGCAGAGTATTGTGAGTACAAAACTTATATTTGTTGTATGACGAGACTGTCCAAAATATTAAAGGAAAAAAATTGAGAACATTTTCGTGAGGGGAGAGAGAAGCTGCTGTCCAGTTCTGCCTTGAAGGAAATTTAGAAGAGTTGCCAGAGGTGAAGCCATCACATCACATTACCTAATTTTTTGTGTAAACTGGGGAAAACTCTTGAGCCGTTTACCTGATCCTGTGGTTCCATATATTGTTAAAATCAGTATCCTTCCCATTTATATTAACTTGTTAGTTAGTTTGATACACGAAATAATTGAATAATTAAAAATAAAAAATCCACCTGTCAACAGTACTGAGTTAAGTTGCCAAGTAGTACAGCTGTCTTATTTTCTTCATTTTTTTGCTTTTCTTTTAGGTTTCTCTTTTACTATTTTTTTTATTTTGTATATATATTGAGTTAAATTAAAGTCTAATCCTGTGATAACATATCTTGGTTAGCAAGTGAGTTTATCAGTTAGGAAGAATATATAGCAGAAACAGGTGGGTGCCTCCTCAGACACAAATTCGAAGTTTCCTTCAGGTTTGACTTTTGTTTTGTTGCATTTTTTTCTTTCTCTTTTTATCCTTAAATTACCATAGTCAAGTTTTTAAGTTAAGATGTGTGTTACCAGAAAAGAGATAAATTGAGTCACTAAATAGCACTTATATGGAGATATAAAAATTCTGTGTGAAGCTTAAATAAAAGTTTTTCTCTTTTTTTTCCTCTTTCTCTTCTTCTTTCTATATTCTGTGAGAGGGAGAACATAAAAATGAGGCCATCTCTGTCCCAAACCTCCCCCATCCATGGGTCGGTAGGAGGGGTAGCCATTAGGAGACTTAAACAGAAAATCAAGAATTTAGAGGCAATGGTTATAAGCCTTGTTGAAAAAAATTCGGAATATGGATGGAGAAATGAAAGAGAATGAAACACTCAGAAAGCAAATAAGATCTTTGGAGGAAGCAAATAAAGCACAAGGGCAGGAGAGAAAGGAACTAGAAAAAAGAATAAAGAAACTAGAAGGGGAAAAGAGTCAACTAGAATCTAGACTTTCTAAACAAGAAGATAAAAACAAACAGCTGAATGACAACCTAAAGGAATTAGATGTTAGTTCACTGCTCTCTTCTGAGAGAGACGAGATTGCTGTTTGGAATGTCCAGATTAAGGAAAACATTGAACAGTTCAGAAAAGAGTTCCAGGAGCTGAATATGGAAAATGATGCCATGAAAACTTCCTTTGCTGATGCACTAAAGGGGAATGTGGCAGTAAAAGAGGCTGTAAAGGTGGTGGCACTGGAAAACATACAAACAGTTGACTATAAAGAGACAGTAATCGAAAAAATGAAAGACGTTGTGATGGAAAGGGCAAACCCACTCATCAGACAGGCACTTTATAGGCTTGAAGTTTATGAGGAAAATCATATAGGTACTATTGAAGTCATAAACTCGGTTGTTAACATGGCACGGGAAAAAAATGTAGGATTTTGATTATGGGAGACTTTAATCATAAAGAGATAGATTGGATAAATCTTGACCCACACAGTGGTGAGGACTCATTCAGGGCAAGATTCCTAGATTGCGTACATGGGAATTTCCTACACCAACATGTAATGGAAGCAACAAGAGCCAGGGGTGGGGATGAGCCATCACTACTTGATCTAGTGTTCACAGATAATGTGTTGGATATTGAAAAAATTGAATATGTACCACCAATTGGAAAGAGTGACCACTGTGTGTTTTTGATGGAGTATATCACTGAAGATATTCTTCCTGAGAGTAGAGGCACTGAGGACATGAGGAAGAACTATCCGAAAGGAGATTACATCAAAATGAATGAGCTTTTTGCAGTTCTTGACTGGAGAACCTTATTTTACAACAAATCATGACATCTTTTGTGAGAAATATGGGAAGATAGTAGATTGCTGCATACCTGTCACCAAAGTAGGTGTAATTCATGCCAGAGAGAAATGGTTCGATAATGGGTGTAAAAGAGCTAAGGAGTGGAGAGACAAATGCTGGAAAAGGTATAGGAGGAGAAAAAACATAAATGCCTGGCAAACCTACAAAAGAGCAAGAAATGACTACCTACGTAAAAGGAGAGAGGCAGAGAGAGACTATGAGAGGGACATCACCAGGGAGGCTAAAGAAAATCCCAAGCTTTTCCACAGCTTTATCAAAGGAAAACTGAAGGTAAAAGAACATGTTTTAAGGCTAAAGAGAGCGGATGGAAGCATCACTGAGACGGATGAAGAGATCTGCAAAGAATTGAACAAGGAGTTTCAGTCAGTATTTACAGTAGAAAATACCCCACCCCCACAGATTGCAGTGATAGAAGCTCAAGGGCCGGTATTAGAGAACATCAACCTTACAGCCACAGAGGTATGCAAAGCGCTGATGGATTTAGATGTTCATAAAGCTACAGGTCCTGATGACATATCTCCTCATGTGCTTAAAAATGCGCAGACTCAATATCAGTGGCACTAAGTATCATATTTAAAAAGTCACTGGAGTCAGGGGAGATTCCAAGATGCTGGAAACAAGCAAATGTGATACCTATCTTCAAAAAGGGAAGGAGGGATACGGCTCTGAATTATAGACCAGTTTCCTTGACCAGCATAGTTTGCAAAGTTATGGAGAAACTACTAAGGAAACATATCTCTCTTCACTTGGAATCCTTCAACTTTTTGTCAGTGAGGCAACATGGCTTCAGAGAAGGTAGATCAACAGTAACAAAGTTATTAGAATTTTATGATGAGGTAAGCCAAATCTTACAGGAAAGAGAGGGCTGGGCAGATTGCATATTCCTAGACTTCCAGAAAGCGTTTGACACTGTTCCACATGGGAGAATTATTAGGAAGCTGCAATCAATGGCTAGAATAGGTGGAAATGTTTTGGAATTGATAAAAACTTACTTAGAAGGAAGTGAACAGAGGGTTAGAGTAAGACACTCAGTGTCTGAATGGAGAAGAGTTAGTAGTGGAGTTCCACAGGGTTCAGTTTTAGGGCCACTTTTGTTCCTTGTATATGTAAATGACCTACCAGAGTCTGTAAATTCATTCATGAATATGTTTGCAGATGATACAAAGATTGTGAAGAAAGTAAAAAACGAGAACAATGGTAGAGAACTTCAGGAGGATCTAAATAATCTGCATGAGTGGTCAGAAAAGTGGCTAATGAAATTCAATACTTCAAAATGTAAGGTAATGAGAATGGGTACAAGTGCAAGAAGGCCCAAGCTTGACTACTCGGTGGCTGGAGTACAACTTCAAGAGACAGAAAATGAGAGAGATCTAGGAGTAAACATACTGGCAGATTTGTCTCCAGAAATACATATAAATGGCATAGTAAGAGCAGCATATGCATTCTTATCAAATGTAAGGGTAGCCTTCAGGCACATGGACAAGGAAATGTTCAGAAATATTTATGTAACCTATGTGAGGCCAAAACTCGAATATGCAGCCCCCTTTTGGAATCCACACTTGAATAAGCACATAGCTAAGCTTGAAAAAGTTCAAAGACATACTACGAAACTGGTGCCAGAAATACGCAATCTCAGTTATGATGAGAGGCTGAGGGAATTAGACTTACCATCACTCGAAGCTTGAAGAGTGATGGGGGATATGGTGACAGTCTTTAAATTCCTTCATGGTTATGATAGAGTGGATAGGGATCGATATTTTGATATGGCTGGCTCTAGAACTAGAGGTCATAGTTTGAAGCTTCGTAAGGAAACTTCTTTGCAGGATGTAAGAAAATACTTTTTCAGTGTAAGAGTAGTTGATAATTGGAATTGGCTAAGCGAGGAGGTAGTTAATGCTATCTCAATCCATAGTTTTAAGGACAGGTATGATAAGTATCACTAAGTCTAAAATGGAACCAATCAGGAGACGGGAAGATACGAGCTTTGGGCTCTTTCCCGTAAACACAACTAGGTAATCAAAATTAGGTAATCACATAAATATTTTTGAACATTTCCTTGTCCATGTGCCTGGAGGCTGCCCTTACATTTGCTAAGAAAGCATGTGTTGCCCTTACTATATTATTTATATTTATTTCTGGAGAAAAATCGGACGGTATGCTTACACCTAGATATCTCTCATTCTCTGTCTCTTGAAGTTGTACTCCTGCCACCGAGTAGTCAAGCTTGGGCCTTCTTGCACTTGTACCCATTCTCATTACCTTACATTATGAAGTACTGACTTTCATTAGCCACACATGCAGACTATTTAGATCTTCCTGAAGTTCTTTATCATTGTTCTCGTTTCCTACTTTTTGCACAATCTTTGCATCATATGCAAACATATTCATGAATGAATTTACAGACTCTGGTAGGTCATTTACATATACAAGGAACAAAAGTGGCCCTAAAACTGAATCCTGTTGAGCTCCACTACTAACTCTTCTCCATTCAGACACTGAGTGTCTTACTTTAACCCTAAGTTCCCTTCCTTCTAAGTATGATTTTATTCATTCCAAGACATGCCTACCTATTCTTGCCATTGCTTGCAGCTTCTTAATAAGGATCCCGTGTGGGACAGTGTTAAATGCTTTCTGGAAATCTAGGAATAAGCAATCTGCCCAGTCCTCTCTTTCCTGTAAGATTCGGCTTACTTTATAATAAAATTTTAATAAGTTTTTTTACTGTTGATTTACATTTTCTGAAGCCATATTGTCTCATTGACAAAAAGGTGAAGGATTCCAAGTGAAGAGAGATATGTTTCCTTAGTAGTTTCTCCATAACTTTGCAAACTATGCTGTTCAAGGAAAGAGGTCTATAGTTTAGAGCCACATCTATCCTTCCCTTTTTGAAAATAGGTATCACATTTCCCTTGTTTCCAGCATCTTGGAATCTCCCTAGAATCCAGCGACTTTTAAATTTGATAATTAGTGCTGCTGATATTGGATTAGCGCATTTCTTAAATGCATAAGGGGATATAACATCAGGATCTGTAGCATTTTGGACATTTAACTCCATCAGCGCTTTTCATACCTCTGTGGCTGAAAAGATTATGTTCTCTAATACCGGCCCATGAGCTTCTCTCTCTGCAATCTGAGGGGTTGGGGTATTTTCTACTGTAAATACTGACTGAAACTCCTTGTTCATGTCTTTGCAGATCTCTTCATCCGTTTCAAAGATGCTTCCATCCTCTCTCTTAAGCTTTAAAACCTGTTCTTTTACTTCCAGTTTCCCTCTGATAAACCTGTGGAATAGCTTGGGATTTTCTTTAGCCTTCTTGGTGATGTCCCTTTCATAATCTCTCTCAGCCTCTCTTCTTTTACTTAGGTAATCATTTCTTGCTCTTTTATAAGTTTGCCAGGCATTTATGTTTTTTCTCCTTCTATACCTTTTCCAGCATTTGTCTCTCCACTCCTTAGCTCACTTACATTCGTTATTGAACCATTTCTCTCAGGTATGAATTACTCCTATTTTGGTGACAGGTATGCAGCAATCTACTAACTTCCCATATTCCTCACAAAAGATGTCGAACATATCTTGTAAAGATTTGTTGCTAAATAAGGTCTTCCAGTCAATAACTGCAAAAAGATTATTCATTTTGAAATAATCTCCTTCCGGATTGTACCTTCTCATGTCCTCAGTACCTCTACGCCATCAGTAACACACAGTGGTCTCTCTTTCCAATTGGTAGTTCATGCTCAATTTTGTCAATATCCAACACATTATCTGTGAATACTAGATCAAGAAGCGATGGCTCATCCCCACCCCTCAAATGAGTCCTCCCTACTGTGTGGGTCAAGATTTATCCAATCTCTCTCTCTATGATTAAAATCTCCAATAATCAAAATCCTACATTTTCTCTGCCGTGCAATGTTAACAACTGAGGTCATGGCTTCAACAATACTTGTGTAACATTCCCCATAAACTTCTAGCCTATGTTGGTTCCTTGGTGGATTATATACAGCAGTTATTATAATGTTCCCTGACCCAGCATTTATGCGAGCAA
>JAXCGZ010004524.1:10000-12500 GCA_037179515.1 Halocaridina rubra
AAGGTGGTGGCACTGGAAAACATACAATCAGTTGACTATAAAGAGACATTTCCACCTATTCTAGCCATTGCTTGCAGCTTCCTAATAAGTCTCCCATGTGAAACAGTTTTTAAAGCGAATCCCAGGAGCCAACATAGCAGGGGAGACTTGAAGAAAATAAAGCTAGGGTTGTAGACCTGATAAGAAAGCTTGGAGTAGTTTGTGGTCCTGAGGATATTGTAAACATACACCCACTAGGTAAATATTCGAGGGAAGGAAAGCCGAGACCAAGAAGAGTAATCTTTGAGAGAGGGGAAACATGTAGGGAAATATTGTTGAGAAAAAAAAGTTTGAAAGACCTTCAAGAATTCAAAAAAGTGTTCATTAGACAATACAGAACACAGGAAGAGATGGGAAAGATCAAAAACTTGTTGGAAGAGGCAAGAAGGTTAAATGAGGAAAGACATGAAGAAGAGAAGAAAAATTTTCATTTCAGAGTTCTTCCAGACAAAGGGGAGATAAAGAAGATAATGACAGAAGATTCGGGGTGGGGCCTCATTAAGACTGTTATACACAAATGCTGATGGATTAGCTGGTAAGGCAGTAGAATTAAGAGATAGGATTCACAACAGTAAGGCATATATAGTAGCAGTTACAGAGACTAAGTAGAGTGAGGACATAAACATTGTCACAGTTTTTCCTAAGGGCTTCAGAATATTAAGGATTGAAAGATCTGAGAGGACTGGTGGAGGGATAGCACTGCTCATAAGTGAAAGGATTCAAGTTGAAGAAATAAACTTGGCTATAGAAAGTGAGTTCAAGGAATTTCTAGTTGCTCGCATAAATACTGGATCAGAGAGCATTATAATAAATGTTGTATATAACCCACAAAGGAACCAGAATAGGCTTGAAATTTATGAGGAATGTCATATAGGTACTATTGAAGTCATAAACTCAGTTGTTAACATGGCACGGGAGAAAAAATGTAGGATTTTGATTATGGGAGATTTTAATCATAAAGAGATAGATTGGAAAAATCTTGACCCACACAGTGGTGAGGACTCATTCGGGGCAAGATTCCTAGATTGCATACAAGGGAATTTCATACACCAACATGTAATGGAACCAACGAGGGCCAGGGGTGGGGATGAGCCATCACTACTTGATCTAGTATTCACAGATAATATGTTGGATATTGAAAAAAATGAGTATGAACCACCAATAGGAAAGAGTGACCACTGTGTGTTGTTGATGGAGTATATTATTGAAGATATTCTGCCTGAGAGTAGAGGCACTGAGGACATGATGAGGAACTATCCGAAAGGAGATTACATCAAAATGAATGAGTTCTTTGCAGTTATTGACTGGAGAACCTTATTTTACAACAAATCTGTACAAGAAATATATGACATATTTTGTGAGAAATATGGGAAGATATTAGATTGCTGCATACCTGTCACCAAAGTAGGTGTAATTCATCCCAGAGAGAAATGGTTCGATAATGGGTGTAAAAGAGCTAAGGAGTGGAGAGACAAATGCTGGAAAAGGTATAGGAGGAGAAAAAACATAAATGCCTGGCAAACCTACAAAAGAGCAAGAAATGACTACCTAAGTAAAAGGAGAGAGGCAGAGAGAGACTATGAGAAGAACATCACCAGGAAGGCTAAAGAAAATCCCAAGCTTTTCCACAGCTTTATCAGAGGAAAACTGAAGGTAATAGAACAGGTTTTAAGGCTAAAGAGAGCAGATGGAAGCATCACTGAGACGGATGAAGAGATCTGCAAAGAATTGAACAAGGAGTTGCGGTCAGTATTTACAGTAGAAAATACCCCACCCCCTCAGATTGCAGAGATAGAAGCTCAAGAGCTGGTATTAGAGAACATCAACCTTACAACCACAGAGGTATGCAAAGCACTGATGGATTTAGATGTTCATAAAGCTACAGGACCTGATGACATATCCCCTGATGTGTTTAAAAAATGTGCAAACTCAATATCAGTGGCACTAAGTATCATATTTAAAAAGTCGCTACAGTCAGGGGAGATTCCAAGATGCTGGAAACAAGCAAATGTGATACCTATCTTCAAAAGGGGAAGGAGGGATTCGGCTCTGAACTATAGACCAGTTTCCTTGACCAGCATAGTTTGCAAAGTTATGGAGAAACTACTAAGGAAACATATCTCTCTTCACTTGGAATCCTTCAACTTTTTGTCAGTGAGGCAACATGACTTCAGAGAAGGTATATCAACAGTAACAAACTTATTAGAGTTTTATGATGAGGTAAGCCGAATCTTACAGGAAAGAGAGGGCTGGGCAGATTGCATATTCCTAGACTTCCAGAGAGCTTTTAAAACTGTTCCACATGGGAGACTTATTAGGAATCTGCAAGCAATGGCTAGAATAGGTGGAAATGTCTTGGAATGGATAAAAACTTACTTAGAAGGAAGGGAACAGAGGGTTAGAGTAAGACACTCAGTGTCTGAATGGAGAAGAGTTAGTAGTGGAGTTTCACAGGGTTCAG
>JAXCGZ010004524.1:25000-35000 GCA_037179515.1 Halocaridina rubra
TGGCTCTGTTATTAAGTGAAGATATGAATAAGTGTGTGGTAGAATGGAAGGAAGTATTTTCTCGTAAAATAGTGAAAAAAATGAGGCTGGGATGCGAGGCTTGGGTGTTTGTGAGCACATGTGGCCCTGGCAGTGAAAGAAGTGAGGAAGAAAGAGAAGAATATTGGATGAAATTGAACGAGTGTGTGGAAGACTTGGGAACAAATGTGAATGTGGTTTTGATGGGAGATTTGAATGTTATAGTAGGGAATGAGCCAGTGGTTGGTGTAATTGGGTAGTATGGAGTACCTGGTAGGAATGAGAGCGGAGAGAAAATGATAGATATTTGCATTGAGAAAGAGATGTTGATTTCTAATACTGTATTTAAAAAGAAGGTTGTGCACAAGTATGCGTGGGTCAGAGTGGATAATGGATTATGTTGTGGTAGACAGGAGGGTGATTGGAAAAGTATCAGATGTGAATGTAATGGGACGATTTAGTGGAGGAATATCTGATCATTATTTAGTGGAAAGTAGAGTGAAAGTGGGAGAAAAATGAAGAAAGAGGAGAAGCGAGAGAAGAAGAGAGGTGCTAAAAGTAAATGAACTGCATAAGAAAGAGAAAGACTGTGAGTATAAGGCTAGTGTGAAAAATGTGTGGAAGGTAGTGAAAAAGAAAGTGAAGGAGGGAGTGGAAGAAGAATGGGGCTGTTTCAAAGGGGAAGCTATGAAGTATGCTGAGGCAGTGTGCGGAAGGAGACTAACTGGTGGAAGTAAAAGGAATGGTAGTGAATGGTGGAATGAGCAGGTGAGTGCAGTAGTGGCTGAAGAGAAGCGGGCTTATGAGGTATTGTTGCAGGTAAGTAATGTAGAGACAAAATGAAAGGTATTGTGCAAATAGGAGGTAAGCAAAGTAAGTGGTGAGGGAGGCAAAGAGATAAGCAGATGTAAGATGGGGCAGATGCTTATATGAAAATTTTGAAAAGAATAAAAAGATGTTTTGGAGGGAAGTGAAAAGTGTGAGGAAAAGTGAATGTGGTAGGGAGGAGAGGGTGAAAGAAACAGATGTGCAATTGCTAGTGAATGAAATAATGGTGAGAGAGACATGGGCAAAATATTTCAAGAACCTGCTGACTGATTGAAATGATTGAGAGGCAGAGATTGTGGCTGTGAAAAACGAATGGAGAATGCCAATATTAGGAGATGAGAATGACAAAGATATAACAAAAGAGGAGGTATGTTTGGCATTTAGAGCAACGAAAGCAGGTAAAGCACCAGGGATAGATGGATGTAATGCTGAATGCTAGTCAAAAAGTGTGGAGGCATTAATAGAATGGAAGGTTAGGTTGTTGAATGGATGTTTCAGAAAAGGGAGGGTCCCAGTTGATTAGAGAAGTGCATGTGTAGTTCCACTTTACAAAGGGAAGGGAGATACCTATGAGTGTAGTAGTTTTAGGGAAATTAATTTCTTGAGTGTAGTTGGTAAGTATATGGAAGAGTGTTACTCGAGAGAATAAGGAAAGGTACTGAGAGATTGCATGGGGAAAGGCAGTGTGTGCTCAGGAGAGGAAGAGAATCGTGGATCAGGTGTTTGCAGTAAGACAGGTGTGTGAGAAATTCTTGGAGAAAGGTAGGGACACTTTTGGGACCTTTATGGATTTAGAGAAAACGTATGACAGGGTAGATTGAGAGGGGTTGTGGAGGTGTTGCTACTGTATGGATTAAGTGGAAGTTTGCTGAATGCGGTGAAGAGTTTTCACATTAATTTTAGAGCATGCGTGTTTGTTGGGAATGGTATGAGTGCTTGGTTTGAGGTGAATGATGGGTTATGTCAAGGTTGTGTAATGTCGCCATGGTTGTTTAATGTGTATATGGATGGAGTGGTTAGGAAAGTAAATGAAAGAGTATTAGACACAGGTTTGAAACTAGTCACAGAGGATGAAAGGTTGTGGATATTGAGTCAGTTGCTATTTGCAGATGATACTATACTGGTGGCTGAGACTGAACATGAATTGAATCATTTGGTGACTGAGTTTATTAGTATGTGTGAACAAAGTAAGTTGCTAGTGAATATTGGTAAAAGTAAAGTCTTGAGATGCACGAGGATTGTTAATGTTGACAGATTGAATGTAGGAGTGAATGAAGAGGTGCTTGAAGAAGTTGAGAGTTTTATGTATTTGGGAGCGCATGTATCAAGGAGTGGACGAGTGGACCTAGAGGTAAACACAGAATAAAGGAAGCAAGTCAATGTCTAGTTGGGTTGAAAAGTGTAATGAGGAATAGATATTTGGGAATGAATGCAAAGAGAAGGATATATGAAAGTGTGATTGTGCTGACAACATAGTATGGAGCAGAGACTTGGAATGTAAGAGAGGATGAAAGGAACAGGTTGAATGTAATGGAGATGAGTTGTTTGAGAGGTGTGATTGGTGTATCTAGAATAGATAGAGTAAGAAATGAGGATATCAGGCAGTGAACGGATGTTGGAATGAAGCTGTTTGATAGGTTAGATCAGAGAGTGTTGATATGGTTTGGACACAGGGAAAGGATGAGTGATGAACGAATAGTGAAGAGAGTGTGGAGTGTAAAAGTGATTGGCGTTAGGTCAAGAGGGATGACATAGTATGAGACGGATGGATGAAGTGAAAAGACGGCTGAATGCACGTGTAATGTCAATGGAACAGGGAAGAGTGCTTGGAAGAGATAGAAATGAGTGGAGGAAGATTATGCGTATATGGCACGGCCCAAAGGGATTTCTCACACCTGCTAGCTCAGTGAACTGTTGTGGACATTTGCGATGGAAGTTGCCATGTGATGAAGCGGTGGGGTTAGACCAGCTGCGGCTGTCGGGCCTCATAGTAGAATATCTTTGCCAGCCTACCTTGTGGTGACCCAAGCAGGATGGAAGTGGGAGACGTGGCAACCCTTTATCCCCAAGGAGCTGAGAGGAGTGGTTGAGGTGTGTGTGGATCATGGTGAATGTGTGTTGCTTGGCTCAGCCACCCCCCCTTGCAAGGGGGAATGAGGCAAGTTTATATGTATATGCGTGTATCTTTCATCTATGGAGCAAGGAGAAAGGGTGATTTTTTGCATCACAATTAACACTCAAGTACGTATGTAAGACATCAGGTTTGTCATAATTATTTATTCTAATTTTCCAACATCATCAGTATTCAGAATATCATTGCATTGCAGGACAGAGTCCATTAAACTATTTAAGACTATTTCAGGTTGTAATTTTTCAAACTGTGAAAGGTTTTTATTGGCAGATACTTCTTTTGTTTATCTGCACCTGTCATGACTGACATTAGTTGATAATCTTATATATGGCAGCTTACTGTTTGAGAGGACTGAACGAAAATATTCTTTATTTGCTATAATTTCATCAAAAAGGGCTATGTTTGTACATGTTACAGTGGGACGTTTGATAATTAGTTTACGAGGGAGGCAAAGAAAAAAACAGATGTAAGATGGGTTTGCTGTTTGCCTGAAAATTTTAAAAGAAAGAAAATAATATTTTGGAAGGAAATGAAGAGTGTGCAAAAAGGTGAGCTTGGTAGGAAGAAGAGGGTGCAAGGGGCAGATGGGCAATTCTAGAAGGCGAAATAAAAGTGAGAGTGAGATGGGCTGGTTATTTCATGGAACTGCTAAATGAGGAAGATGATAGATAGGCAGATATTGTGGCCATGGGAGATGAATTTAGAATGCCCATGTCAGATGAGGAAATTAATATTATGCAATATACCGTTTAATTACTATACGATATTCATAGTGATAGGGTCGAAGCATGCATATACCAGTTGAAGGTAGTCTCTAGAAACCTCATTGATCTTGGGAGGATGACACAGATATATATTATTAAGGTATAAATCTACAGCTAGTGCACCCCAGAGCATCTGGGTGTCTTTTTTGTCTAGCATATTCTTGCTTCTTCTTACTCTCTTGTGACTGCTTAATGCCTGACTGCCTACTACTGACTCTTGTGAATGTTTTTTTTTTATGAGTGTGACACCGGGACAGACAGAAACTGCCCTCATCAATAAAGGCCCGGGCACGAGAAAATACCAAGACGAAGGAAAAGAAAAAGGTTAAGGACAAGGCAGAGATGAGGTAATGTCACAAAAAGGAAAACGACACAGAAAAAAACAGTCAAAGTACAGTGGACCCAGAGATATCAAATCAAATCAAATCAAATCAAAACATTTATTTCCATTTTTTACAATGGAGGATTAGGATCTGAGATGATGATAGATCTGCTTTTTGAAGGGTGAAAGGTCATAAGAATTAGGAAAGTCAGAAGGAGGAAGAGAGTTCCAGAGTCTGGAGGTAGATGGGAAGAAGTAGTGGCTGCACCGACCAATCCGCGAGCTACAAATCTCCACACACTACCTGTGAGATGAGGCTTTGTTTTTGCTTTTTGCTTTTTAAGGCTTCATTTGTTAGGTTATGGCGAATTTTATACAAAATTCCACACGTCTTGGACAGTTTTGAGCAGACAGATTGAATATAATATTTCCAACTTAAATTTTCATCAATAATTACTCCCAAAAATTTCTTACAAGCAACTCTTTTAACTTCATACCCATTCATATTAACTTGACTAATATTGTGTACTACAGATCTATTTTGCAATAAGATATAGTCAGTTTTGGAAACAATTAGCTTTAATTTATTAACAGAGACCCAGTTGTTAATTTTTTCTAGTTCACTTTTTAAAACAGAATGCAAGTGGTCAAGGTTATTATCATGCAAGAGAAGGTTGGTGTCATCTGCATAAAGAATATATTTGAATTTATTACTGGCATTGGAAATATCATTTATATAAACTAAAAATAACAATGGGACCAGTATTGATCCCTGTGGTACTCCCCTCTCAATAGTTTGCAACAAAGATGCTTTCCCATTACAATATACGGCTTGTTTTCTATTTTTCAAGTAGCTCTTAAATAACTGTAATGGTGTTCCCCTAATACCCACACAAGTTAGTGTTTCTATTAGTATATCATGGTCTAATGAGTCAAATGCTTTGGATAAGTCTAGGATAACCCTTGCAACAAAGTTTTTATTTTCCAAATTTTGATAAACATCACTTGTAAAGTTCATTATTGCTTTTTCAGTGGTCTTATTATTACGGAAACCGTATTGATTTTCAGATAATAGGTTGAACTTTTCAAGGAATTCTTTAAGTCTGTGAACAATTGCTTTTTCAAACACTTTACTTAAGGACGGTAAGATTGATATAGGTCTATAGTTATTTTCATCATCTACAGTGCCTGACTTAAATATAGGTATTACTTTAGCACTTTTTAGTTTGTCTGGAAAACATCCTTGCTGAAAACATAGCTTGATTATGTGGGTAAGTGGGGTACCAATGTAATGGGCAGTGACCTGGAGTAGTTTTGATGGAATTTCATCATATCCTGACGCTGTATTTGGTTTTAAGGTTTTTATATATTTAGTGATTTCCTCCCTTGTTACAGGATACAAGTAAAACGAAAAGTCTGGTGGATTATTAAGAAACTGGCGGTGTGAGTTTTGTTGCACATTTTGTTGTTCCTTCCCATTAGGCTGTTTATTGTATTCCAGGTGGACTTGCTGTTTCCGTGTTCCCTCTTAAGCTTATCCTGAAAATATCTATTTTTTGCAGCTCCAAGTAGTGTTACTAACTTGTTCCTGTAAGCTTTATATCTGGTTCCAAAAGACAAAGGCCATTTTGATGCAAGCCTTTCTAATCGGTGTTTTTCTTTGATACTATTTTTTAATCCTGCAGTTATGTGTGGGCATCTGTTGTTTTTATTATTTACAGTCGATTTTCTTAGAGGAAAGCAATCTAGAAATTTATTTCTAAATGTACAGTGAAATATATTAAAAGCTTCATTTGCATTATTTAGGCCTATGATATGTTGCCATTTTTATGTGATATATCTCTAGTAAATTTATATATGTTATCATCAGAGTAATGTCTTTTTTCTACATATGCATCAAATTTATGTTCTTCTTTTTTAAACTGGGAGTATACTGCGAAATGATCTGTTATGTCGGTGTACACTATGTAATTACTTATGTTGCCTTCAAGATTTGTGGTCCAGATATGATCGATTAGAGATGCACTATTTTCAGTTACTCTCGTAGGTTTAGTAGTTATTGGAAAGCAGCCACATGAATACATTAAGTTTATAAAATTAGTTACTCTTTGATCATTTGTTTTAAACAAATCTAATTTCCAATCACCGAATAAATAAATAGTTTTGTACTTTTTTCTTGCTGCAAAATCAAATACTTTCAGTAAAGCTTCAAGGAATTCAGGCATGTTCCCCTTTGGTGGTCTATATACAGATGCAAAGAAGCAATTTTCCTTACCGTTATGTACCTGTACACTAACACATTCAATGAATCGTTCCATCATACTGCACTCCTTTATAACACTCGAGCTATACTTATTAGCTACATATATACATACACCTCCACCTTTCCTGTCTCTGTTCTGAGTGAACATATTGTACCCTGTTATATTATACAATGATTCAATACCATTATCCAGCCTAGTCTCCGAAAAAACCATTACATCACATATATTATTTTCTGTTAAAAATTGATCAACAAATATTTGAAGATTATTTGCAAGACTTCTAATGTTCATGCACAAAACCGAAAATGCATTAGATTTATTTAAATTTGAATACAGTTCATTTACGTATATATAAATTGAAAAAGTGTTGGTTGCGTTTCTCATATTATTCAAAAACAAATCTATTTCATTTTCAAGATCAAGTGGGTTAAATATCATCTTATCAAGCTCATTGATACATAAATAATTGGGAAGTACTTTGTCGTTGTTTGTTAGCCTTATAAGTTCATCGTCACTAAAGGAATAGTATGGAAGGTATCTATTTACAGCCATGGTGAAGAAATAAATTACACTACTTTTACATTACTGATTTACAAGCCGCTTGGCGAGTGTTGGCAGTGGGGGAGGGATGCAACTCGCCAACTCATCAGAGCAGCGATGAAAGTAATAGCAATTGAAAAGATAAAGGGAAGATACCTTACAGCGAAGAGAGAAAGAATCCAGATTAAAAGTAAGAGAAGGATTATTAATGAGTCTGACTGCCTTGGATTCAACCCTATCTAGAAGATAAGTAAACGAAGAAGCACCCCAGATGTGTGAGCAGTATTCTAAGCAGGGACGGGTAAGACCTTTGTAAATTTTAAGTAACTGCAAAGAGAAAAAGCAATGACGAAAACGAAACAAAACCCCCAATTTTTTGGATGAAGCTTTAGAAATTTGGATTATGTGATTCCTCCAAGGCAAGTTAGAGGCTATATGGATTCCTAATATGTTGATAGAGTTAAGAGGGTAAATTTCATTAATTTCGAAGACAATAGGGTTATCAGGAGGCATTGAATTTGACTAAATTTTGAGTGCCCCACTCACATACACTCTGCAAATCGGAGTTAAGAGTAGAAGAAAGGGTAATACGAGATTGATTACGAGTAATACATGAAGGTTGTGAAGAAAAGGCAGAGGAAGAGTGAAGGGTAAAATCATCAGCAAAGGCATGTAAAAGAAAGGAAGATGGGAATTGTAGAAAATCATTGATGAAGGGAAGGAAGAGAGTAGGTAACAGAACAGAGCCCCGTGGAACACCACTGGACACAGAGAGGGCTAGATGTCGCGCCATCAACAACTACAGATATAAAACGGTCAGTAAGAAAACTGGAAATCAGAGAGCAGAAAGAAGGGGTAAAGCCATAGGCAGGAAGTTTGGCCAACAGAGCCTTGTGCCAGACTCTGTCAAAAGCGTTAGAGATATCAAGGGTGACAACAAAGGATTCCCCATAGTTCGTCAGAGAAGATGACCATACATGAGTAAGATAGGACTGGAGATCACCAGTGGATCTTGCATTGCAGAAGCAGTACTGGTGATTGGAGATAAGTGAGCTAGATTCAAGGCATTTCAAGAATTGAGAATTGAGCAAAGTTTTGAAAACTTCAGCAAAAGAGGAGGTTAGGGCAATAGGTCGGTAGTTAGAAGGAATAGAGCAGTCACCATTCTTAGGAACAGGTTGAACTAGAGCATGCATCCATGATGAAGGATAGATACTGATTGACAGAATGAGGCAAAAAAGACTGCCAAGCACGGGAGCCCTTTCATCTGCAAACTCCTTAAGAAACTTGCAGGAATACCAACGGGACCAGATGTCTTGTTCGTCTTTAGCGAGCGAAGAACCTTATGACCTTTGCGTGAAGAAATGATAAGGGAGGGCATAGAGTTAGAGAGGGGTAAACACTGAAGAACAGGTGGGCTGGAATTGTTTATAGAAGAGTTGGCAGAAAAATGAGAGCCAAAAAGAATGGCTTTGTCAGTGGGAGAGCAAGCTATAGAACCATCAGAACAAATGAGTGGGGGAAAGCTTGAGTTACAGAAGTTTTTGGAGAGGTTTTTGGCTAAGGACCAGAAGGATTTGTCAGTGGGAGAGGAGTTAAGGTCATCAACTTTCCTTGTTATAAAGTAAGTCTTATAACTTCGAATCTGAGCAGTACAGCGATTCCTAGCTATAATAAAAGCACACCGAGTTAAATCTTAAGCTAAGAGGCTTGGTAAGATCGGTGAGCCTGCTTCCTAGCCTGGATAGCCATGGAGCAGGCAAGGTCAAACCAAGGTTTTGGGGAAGAGAAAGTTTTTGTAGAAGAGGGGATGTATGCCTCCACTTCCCGCGGTCATGATCTCGGCAACTTTTAGAGCTACCTGATCAGGATTGCGGGACCGAAAGCAGTAGTCATCCCAAGGGAAGTCAAAGAGAAAGTTACGTAAATTTTTATGTTGGGTATGCTCGAAGTGCCAAAGGCGGCGCTGAGTAGGAGGGATTGATGGTGGGAAATCGAAAATGGAAGAGACTGAGATCATAGAGTGGTCAGATTTACCAAGAGGGGAAACCACAGAAAAAGAGTAGTTTGAAAGGTTAGAAGTAAAAAATAGGTCAAGAGAGTTTGCAGCATGTTCGTGATGATCAGGGACGCGAGTAGGATGTTTGATAATTGCTCCAGATCATGAGTAATAGAGAAATCAAGGGCCTCGCTTCCTCCCACATCAGTGTGAGAAGAATGAAGCCACTCACTGTGGTGTACATTGAAGTCTTCAGTGTAGAGAACTTCGGCATGTGGGTGAGAATGTAGCAAGTATTCATGGCACGAGGACAGAAATTCAAAGAAAGACACAAACTTGGTGGAGTTTGGAGAGCAGTAGCAGAAGCAAAGGAAGATAGTGGTAGTGGAGAGATAGAATTTTAGCCAGAGAACATCAAAGTTAGGAGATTCAAGGTCCATGAGCCTCGTAGTAGGAGTGTTAGTGTTGCAGTATGAACAGACCCCACCTTTGAAACGAAAACGAGTTCACAGAGTTTAGTGAAAGATTTGAAATGGGTCAGTGGATGCATGTATAGACAGCTAGGTTTCAGATAGTAGGAGGAGGTTAGGGAGAAAAGTGCCCAAGTGCTGTCCCACAGACGAAAGATTAGATTTCAGCCCATGAATGTTAGAATAGTGAAGAGTGAAAGAAGCAGATATATTGGGAGGTGCAAGGGTAAGGGCAGAACCATTACTACCACCAGGCATGTCTGCCCTCCAGCCATTAGTGGAGTCAACACGAACCCCAGAGATTCTTCGGACCCCTCTATACCGGGTACTGGGGGCCATTAGCTGTTGACCTTCCAAAAATAATAACAAATGTAAGGAAAAGAGAAAGAAAAAGAGACAGATGTGGGGAATGTTGTGACATGCTAATGCCTGCTAACTACTAACTAACTAACCATCTCCACTCCACACCTCGAGCAAGCTACAAATCACACAATGGGATTCAGAGACTGGAATGTCTTTCTAGATATGCCTAGGCCAATCAGGATGATAAGTAGCCAATATCCTAATATCACTGATCCGCCCTACAATTAGGTAAACACCCAGATCATATGACATGGATGCTGTCAGCTCCAAATCTGGTTTCTCATGTTAGTATCTTAAGCCT
>JAXCGZ010004525.1:0-20000 GCA_037179515.1 Halocaridina rubra
TAAAATTGTGAAGTTTAGCCAGACGTCCAGAACTGGATAAACTATTAAACCTCAGTTAAATAAGAACAGATGGAAAACTTTAAAGAAAAACCGACAAACACAAAACAAAAGAACACAAACAAAAACAGGAGAAGGGTGTAGTAACTCTCCTCACTTTACAAGGCAAAAAAAAAAAAAAAAATATGAAACATCTGTAATTGAAATCACAATTAAAAAAAAAGATTTAGCATTGAACTTTCTATCTAGGATATACATTGTATGTGCTATATATATATATATATATATATATATATATATATATATATATATATATTATATATATATATATATATATATATATATATATATATATATATATATATATATATATATCGAAAAACAGTGAACAAATAATGACAGAATTATGGATAGATATCTCTTGGCCATTATCAAGAATAAGTAAGTTAAAAGTAAGAATAAGTTATTCTGAAAGAATTTGGAATTTCTCTTGAAGGGAGATTTACCTCAGTGAGGCTTTCTCCCATTTCCCTCACAATCCCACCGACTTATTTGTGTGTGTGTGTGTGTGTGTGTGTGTGTGAGAGAGCGAGAGAGAGAGAGAGAGAGAGAGAGAGAGAGAGAGAGAGAGAGAGAGAGAGAGAGAGAGAGAGAGAGAGAGAGAGAGAGAGAGAGAGAGAGAGAGAGAATATCCCTCTTATTTTCTTCTCTATAAAGAGCAGTTCCATTGAAATTTTTTGTCCATATAAAAACCCGAAAGTGTAAAGATTTTTGTTCCACTATAGACTCTATACATCTAATTCTTTACTCACTGAACCTACTAAGTTAACTGGGGTTACAATACACAGAACCCCACTACCCTTTCATCCTTTTCCCTACGAGCATTTTTTTTTATATACAATAAGTACACTTCCCCTTTTAAAGGAGTGGCCGAGTCAAAGAGCACATTCACCATAAGGAAAACAAACACTGATCACTCCTTATAGCTCCTTGGGGATAAAAGTTTGCTACATTCCCCCCAATCATCCTACTTGGGTCACCAACAGGGTAGGCGGAAAAGGATCTTCTGCACAGCTGTCTCATGAACATGATCTCCATTAGTGTATCAACTTCAGTGGGAGATGTATTATGCGTCACAGTCATTGTATAAAATAAACCATTTGTAAATTATCTGAATTTTTTCAATTAATTTGCAATGAGTCTGATTTTGTACAATTGAATATAACATGTACCTGACCTAACTTTGCCTAACAGAACCTAACCTAAACTCAATACCTGATGAGGTAAAGTTGGATTAGGCACACGTTGGGCCGCTTTCACACCAACGTGGCACGTCGCACGTAGCACACCAGTTGAAAACGAACATCCGGAAATATATGAAACCTTTCACACAGAAGTGGCGTGACACGTGAGACTTGCGACGCAAGTCTCTCGTAGCACATGGGACGTGTCACGCCACTACTGTGTAAAACGTTCATATATTTCCGGATGTTCGTTTTCAAATGGCGTGCCACGTGGCATGCTACGTGCTACTTTGGTGTGAAAGGTCTTAGACACCTATTATAGTTAATATACAAACTCATCCACATTACAAAATGACAGAAAATTTAAGTCTGTTTACAAACTGATTTACACTGTAAATGTAATATTTGTTCAACTTGACATTCTTAGCAATCCCTCTCTCCCTACTGCTGCTCCTTCCTCCTCCCCCTCCTTACTATCATATCTTTACGTTAGGTTAGGTTAGATTAGGGTCATTCAACCAAAACCTCAACTGAAATAATGATAATAAACACGTAAATCTATGTCTTCAGATCTTAATGTACGCTTAACCTTGCATATCTCTCTCTCTCTCTCTCACACACACACACACGCAATTTGATTGTAATATATACATGTATTAAGCATCTCAGTTCTCTCTCTCTCTCTCTCTCTCTCTCTCTCTCTCTCTCTCTCTCTCTCTCTCTCTCTCTCTCTCTCTCTCTCTCTCTCTCTCTCTCTCTCTCTCTCTCTATCATTGTAGCACATAATTCCATAGACTACTTACCCTGTAATCATATAGAGTACTTAGGGTACAATTATTAGATAAGCCATCTAAGCTAGGTCAGGGTATGGTGTTTCTCAGGCTATATGAAAGAGAGAGAGAGAGAGAGAGAGAGAGAGAGAGAGAGAGAGAGAGAGAGAGAGAGAGAGAGAGAGAGGAGAGAGAGAGAGAGAGAGAGAGAGAGAGAGAGAGAAAGAGAGAGAGAGAGAGAGAGAGAGGAAATATATATATGTAAAGGGGATTTTCTTTACCCTTCCTGGATAAGGTATTAATTTGGAGCAACTACCCATAATTAGTAAGAGCGATTTCTCTCTTATGCATCTCAAGGAACTAAACTGCAGCTGTTGAGAACATGTATAATTTAACCTTTGACAGTCACACTAGGTGCACAGGGGGCCGCAGTAGCTCAGTGGTAGAGTGCACTAGCCAGGAGGCGATTGGAGTGGGTTCGATCCCACCTATGCAGCTTTTTACTAACAAAATCCAAATCTCCAGTCAAGATGGAAAAAAAACATTGATCAGAAAAAACACTGTACGAAAACTCTGAACCAAGATTATCTTTCAAGGACAAAAGTAATATTCTAATATCCTTTCCAGTCCTTTAACTAATGAATTCCAATTCTCCACAGAGTCAAGATGGAAAAGCATTAGATTGGAAGGAACACTGGGAAGAAGAGGACTCTGCAGAAGGATTATCTCTCCGTCAGGAGTAAGTCAGCAATAACCATGGAGAGTTACGCCAGTGTTGAGATGCAAGATTACTGGAACGAGGTCCGGACAATTAGTCAAAGAAGAACATCACATTCCAATTCGCATTCTGAAGAGGAAGTTCGTAGCCATGATGGTTAGTAGAAAGAAATAATGTTATGGAGTTTTTCTTTGTCTCCCTTAGTCCTAATGAAGGACTAATTAGTCCTAATAAAGGACTATCGAGGGTTTTCCTTTGTGTCCCTTAGTCCCAATAAAGGAATATTTAGTCCTAATAAAGGACTAATGGGGTTTACCTTCGTCTCCCTTAGTCCCAATAAAGGCCTAATTAGTCCTAATAAAGGACTTATGGGGTTTTCCTTTGTCTTCCTTAGTCTTAATAAATGACTAATTAGTCCTAGTGAAGGACTAATGGGATTTTCCTTCGTGTCCCTTAGTCCCAATAAAGGACTAATTAGTCCTAATAAAGGACTTATGGGGTTTTCATTCGTCTTCTTTAATCCTTTATTATGAACTGAAATTCAAGATTTTTGATGTAAAATGGCTAATTTACTATAGTCATTTTGGCTCAGATTAAGTAAATGTATGGTGGAACTATCAGTACTGTAAATCATAGGTTCCCAACCTGTGGTTTGCAGACCCTGGGGTTCCTTAAGGTAGTACAAGGGGTCCTTGAGTTAAGTGCAGAAGATAAAGAGCTGAAAAAGATTAAATTTCAACATTCTAAATTCATTTTCAAATCTGTTTTAAATTGTTTAAGTGCTTAAATACTATTTTCAATAGTGGCTTTTTAGGATAATTAAAGTATAGAATTTCATTTAATAGTGCCATTTTCAAGTGCATATTTAAGTCCTTGGCATTCATCTATATAAAAAGGGGTCCATGGCTGTGAAAAGTTTGGGGACCACTACTGCAGGCTTTGATCGTTGCATTTTGGATTACAGTAATTACATAACATCATAACGAAATAGATTAAAGACCTACAATAAACATCAGGATAGTGCATTATACTTAAGTCTGCACACTAAACCAGGCAATAGAAGGGTCACTCTAGAGTACTTTTACTAATCCTGCCCTTATGTAATTCCTCAGATGATGGAGAATCGGATGAACATTTTCTGGAGGAACTTGGTATCTCAGTTAAGCAGGATTCTGAGCTTTCAGAAGATAATATTACTTACAGCAAATTTATGGGTGCACTTAATCCTAGACAGGTAAGGCCATGTTGGAGCAAATTTAAGAGGACCTTTCATCCTGTACCCCATCCTACACAGGTAAAGACTGTCAGGTGTTCAATTTGCAATTAGGAACTGGCAGTATTTTCAAGTCCAACGACCGATTTGCAGGTTATATAATAATAAAAAAACTCGCCCTTTTCGACACGAAATTTATATTACATTACTATATTTGTGTGTGTGATTATTTCTGAACACAAGTATACCAAATATAATGAAAATATACTTTACTATGCTGTAGTATTTTCACATATAATGCTTGTAATCCCTTATATAAGGGGGCGGCCGAGTCAAAGCACACAAATTTACCAGAAGCTAATATACCTCAACCACTCCTCTTAGCTGTTTGATGATAAAGGGCCACTGCAATTCCCCCCCACCCTGATTGGGTCATCTACCGAGTAAGTGGGCAAGGATATTTTGCCGTCAGAACCGACAGCCGCAGCTGTTTTAAAATGATATGTTTGATGACTGAAGATAAACTAATCCTTCAAGCATCAAGGGCCTTTTGCAGCTTTTTTTTTTCCACCCATACACATTTTCAAGTTATTAATCATCTGTGCCAAAATTATGTTTGAAATGCTCTCAGCTCCTACAAGATTTTAAACATATTCTCTAACTCCTTTCACAATCAATAACTAGTCTACCTGCCCAGGAGATAGCTTACTCTCTATTTTTATAGGAAGTGACACAAACTAGTGAGTGCTTTAATGTTTTTTAGTCTTAAGAGCTGGGGAATTGTACACATAAACACATATTTTCACTACAATATCTGTGGATGTAACTTTCATTCAGCAATCACTTGTTTTAATGATGAACTCAAAAGACGTTTCTTGTGTAAATATCCAAAATGTTATATAAGACCATATCAAATGCATGTCTTGTGCATGCTCAAAAGACTTTTAATGTGTAAATATATCCAAAATGTTGTATACGACCACATCAAATGTATGCACAAGTGCAAATTCAAAAGACTTTAAATGTGAAAACATATCCAAAATGTTATATAAGACCATGTCAAATGCATGCATTTGTGCAGTGTAACATCTCTCAGTCTTCCCCTTTTTATGTAGGTCATGAGTCCATAAACTATTACACTATCACACAAAAACATTCATCATATTCATGTTCGGTTTTCATTCATCCTTTCATTGCTTTTTGGTACAGGAGGAAGCTCTGAAGCGTAGGGTCAGAACTCTGAATGCTACAATAAGGAGAAAAAAACAGAGAAATAAGCCAGACATTCGAAGTTTCTTCACAGCGACTGATGTAAGTTGAATCGTCCCTAAAATTTTTTATTTTTAGCCTCCTCGTGTAATACATTAGCCCAATAAATGGAAATTGTCATCTCAAGCAAAGGCACTACTGGTTATATATTTAGTCCCATAAGCATTTTTTGTCATCATGAAAGTTAAATTGTACTGTGAAAATCCTCGCTTGGTCTTTTCATGTACTTTATTAGGTCTAAAAATGGGAACTGCCTGCTCAATAGAGGCAGGGCTGGTTATGTTTACAGTGCTATACTATGGTTTTTGTCATTAAGAAAGATTTACCATATCCAAGAGAAATAATGTTGGCCTTGTTCTATTCTTGCACTGAGCAGAACTCAAGTACAGGCACAAGAAGTCGCAGCGCCACGCCAGATTCGTTAGATTCTGTGTCTCCCCCGCGAACTCCTCCTGATCCACACCCGAAAGCTTGGGTAGATCCATACCTGAGTCGATCCAGAGGCTCTTTAGATTCTGGAAATCACTCGCTGGTGACGTCGCCCTCAATCATTACCTCCCCCACACCCTTCGCTGATCATAGTAATCAACATCACCATCATCATCACAGCAGGAATCAACCTGGAGGTGGAAGAAGACATTCACCACCCATTGATGATGGTACCACGTATGTATAACAACTGTAATGCATTACTTTATTAACCATTTATTCCTACTAAAATAAGCATTCAGTGCCAATCAAGAGAGTCATAAGAGATTTTTACAGTAAAATAATGATAAGAACAAAGTGGCTTAAATAGTATCTATCTAACCTGACAATCTATGTTAGTTTAAGAAAACTGACTTCTGAAGAGGTATATAAAACTTCAAAAAACTTGAACTATTACTCTCTCTCCAGGAATCAATGGCCAGATGATAGTCCCACACGCATGTATCGAGCTCCATCTTTGGACATGCTTCCAAAGGTTGGAGGAGGAGCACCAGGGATGGGAAAAGAGCTTAGACGCCAGCGCTCCTACGCCAGAGATCTTGCCAGAGATGTGAAAAGCTTCCACTCCAAACAAGGCATTTATGAATTCTATCCCAAGGCAATGCAAGATGAACATGGTATATATTAGAAGAGTTTTTGATATTTGCTAATGCCCTCCTACAAATATTAGAATTATAATAAGACACCTAGTAGAGGCCCCAGTGTCTTTCAAAAGTCTTTTTTATTCCTAGAATAGTCTAGAGTATCCTCAAGCATGCAACTAAGTTTTACCAAAAGCCATTTCTTCCTTTTTCTATTAATTTTGTGTCTAAAAGTTTCATACTGGCAATCTTTAATACACCAGGCATATATTACAATGAAATCTTATCTTATTGCAGAAATTCAGGTATTAAACTATCGATACATAGGCTCTGTTCATATTCCACACGCCCGCTGCAAGGAAAAACGGCCGTCCATAGATTCAAACTCTTCTCATACAACCCACGATTTGGATTCGCAAACAGTAAGGAAGTAGTTTTCTTATATATTTGAATATGTCATTCATCTCATGGACTTATTATTGTGTATAATTTGCTCGTATTACACAAGCACTGTCCAAATAAAATATCACTGCAGACAGCAAGCCGAGAACTGAAAAAATAACTTGAATATCCATTGAAAGATTAACATATACTTTAAGGATATATCTATCATATGGAACTTTTTCAAAACAGTTTCCACTCTCTAACAGGAATCCAGAAGACCTTCAGCAGACCTTAGGAAGTCACACTCAATACTTCGCTCAAGAGATTCAAGGGATCACATCGCTTTGAAAGAAAATCAGGAAAATTATGAGACCAGATCCAAGACGGGTTCCTCTACTGATCTAGGATTTAAAGTCAGATACCTAAATGCCGATGATGAATTTCCAGTGAGTTATTTACTTTATTAACACAGCTGCCACAGGCATAAATGAATGAATGAATGGATATTTTCTTGAGAATCATTATACATTATGATATTCTTAGTGCGTGTCCTCAGCAAATATGACCCATTTCAAAATTACATGGGTTTTTAAATATTAATTTCCTCAAGGCACCAGCATTAATGATTCTATAACTGAAGGTCTTTTGAGCTTAAATTGGACTGGCCAAGACATCTCGATGTTTCTTCCTTCAGTTACGATTATTTTCCTATGCTTAGATCTGCAATGAATATTTTGATGTTTTTGTTATACAATCTCACTCTGCCTCATTTATTTGACTTCTAAGACACGCAGGGGAGCATGAATATGGTATTTTTGTCCTTATTGCGGCATAGAGGTAGCGTCTGGGGCAGGTAATATACTGGCCCAGGGTCGCTTCTGTCTCATGTCTTTACCGATAAAATTGGGAAATCAATTGCTGGCAGTGATTCCTCTAGGTCTACCTGATTATTCAAGAACTGCATGGAGATCACTGGGGCCATGTGTTTGGAAAGAGGGCTTGGGCCCCGGCTATTTGGTAGGTATATGGTCGGGCTCTGTACTTTCATTGTCCCTTGCCTCTGTCTTACATCAGAGACTTTTTACCTTTTGTCTTTCAGGAACTTGCGCTAGAAACAAGCCGCTGTGGACAGACGCGTATGGACTGGCTTGACGAGTCTGACCTGAATAAGCTCACCTCTCTAGCACTGTTGGAGCTTGACATTCTCTTCACTGAGCACAATATACATCATCGTTGGAGAAAACTCAAAAAGAGAAAACATAACAAGGAAGGTGAGATACATCGGAACGGGACTATTTGGTGCCGCTTTTCTAACAATAAACTGTTTGGGAGTTGGCTTTTTAGCACTAAGCTGTTTAGGCTAGGCTAGGTTAGCTTAGTTTAGTACCAAAAGGGTAATGCCAATACAGTTTAGCTCCAAAGGAGTGTCGTCAATAGGGCAGTGTCAAAAAATACCCGACCAGGAAATCACACTGAGAGTGACCATGCTCTTACAAAGAATATTTGCTATATGTCCTACAGTGCAATACCTTTGGTGTATATGGTAATCAGCGTTGCACCAAAATATGAAAGGAACGGTATTGTAATGCTAATACCCCAATTCATTTAACAGATGCCAATGTCTTTGGTGTTCCACTCGAAAACCTACTGGAGAGAGACAAAAATTACATTCATGATACTCATCTAGAAACTAATGTGCCTCTGCTGTTTTATAAGGTAAGATCCTGATGGTCGTTTTCAATTTGCTTGACGAAAAATAAGCTTACAGCTGACGATGCACTCTGTATATTAATATCAATAAAATAAACAAACACACAACTGAGTTACTACATAATGAAGCTTTCACTTGCCATTCTCTTCAGTATTATGTCAAGGAAGATTCAATTAATTTCAAAAATGAGACTGCTACAAAACCTATATGTACCTTGCCATGTACTGTGCTACATTTCTATATTCTTCATATGGTACAGCATTGTACATAAATAAATGAACCACCTCCTATTTAGTATTTCTCTACATAATAATTCTTGCAAATTAAGTTCTAAATTCTCATTACAGTTGGCAATGCAACTAGAACGTCAAGGACTCCACCAGGAAGGAATAATGAGAGTGCCTGGTCACAGGTAAGTTATAAGCCTTGAAGAATTCATGAACTTGACTCTATTTATTTTAATGTAGCTCTCCACTTTGGAAATTTCACTTGACACAGATAAGTTTAAATGAAATCATAAAGAGAATAATCCTGCAATATTATCTGCATGTTAAGTTCAACAGTATAAAGAAACTAAATCTTATTATGTCAAGGTGTCTCCACTCTGACTGTCAGGAGTAGAGCATCTTCCCCCATCTGCCCTTTTCATTAGGAGTAAAACATGTCTCTGTAAAATATAAAACAACATTCAGACCGAGGCATGGACCAAAGTACAACTGTATGTCTTGACTCTTTCCTGGAGGAATATACGAAGTGGTATATTTCTAGTCATCTCGTTCTACCCCAGTTAGTCGTCTCTTACAACATGTAGGGAACGCGGCGGGAGGGTTCTTGTCGCTTATCCAAGGAGGAAGAAAGATAAAAATGCTGAGTAAGAGAAATAGAATGAACTAAGGGATGCTAAATTCCACACTTTACAGAGACCCTGCCCAATGTCACAAAAACTATGAATGAAAATGCAATTTTTAGAGAGAATTAACTATAGAGGGCAAAGGATGCTTGACTCCTGTATATCCATATATCTAAAATCCCCAACCCTCCGTATAAGGGGGCTGGCTAAGTCAAAGAAAAAACTTGACTCTTAGTGGGAGGAAAATACAAAGGCGAGAATTACCAGCCCCCTCACTCAGACCAATGAGTTCAAGTTTTACAACACGCAGGAGAACACGGAGGAGGTAATCTTGCCCCTCATTCAACAAGTCAGAACTATAAGAATAAATACTGGACAGACTATACTTTATATTAATCCTTTTATTGTTCTTTTGACTCCAGATCCCAAACAGAGCAGCTAAGACGTACCTTGGATTCTCACTTTTATACAGCTCCCTCAACAGCTGATTCAGCATTGAGGAATGCAACTCCCAATGACGTCGCTACACTAGTCAAGAGCTTCCTTCGGGAACTTCCTCAGCCATTACTAACCCACACGTATATGCCTGCCTTTTATAAAACTCACAGTAAGTGTGCATGATTTTTCTGCTCCAGCCTTGATACTCAAGCTCCAACCTGTGTTCATATCCATTCGAATAGGAAATAAGTTACACAAAACGTCAAATAACAACAAGACATTACCAAACCATCAGATATGTAGAGCACTTCCCACTCTTGCACATATAATATGTTTGCTACAAGAGTCTTCAAGCATTCAACATACAGCACTGGGAATTGAAAATGAGCTACATAACTAAATAGCTATGATTGTTTTTGTGTGCCACACTTTTGAAAGCATAGATGTAACATTAAATATGTATGCAGCTAATACACAAAAAATTTTTACGTACAAGAAATGAATAACATGATTTAGGCTGCCTGCAGACTGTAGGTAAAAAATTAACAAACTTTTCAATAACAAACCTCGTTGAGTAAGATTATATTACTCAACTATTTATGGAAAGTCCTTCTAGATGAAATAAAGATATATATATATATATATATATATATATATATATATATATATATATATATATATATATATATATATATATATATATATATATATATATATATATATATATATATATATATATATATATATACTTGCTAATGGACTGTAAATATAGGAAGCCACACCAATACCTGTAGTTTAAGCTTACAATCCAATTATTGCTATCTCTACAGGAATCAAGAATATTGGCGAACGGGTTTTGGCCCTAACAATGCTCATTCTTCTTCTACCGATTCCAAATCGAGATACACTCTACGCTGTTCTGGAACTCTGTTCTCGCATAGTTTCTCTAGAAAAAGAGAACAAGATGACACTTTACAATGTGGCCATGATAATGGCTCCCAATTTCTTCTTACCAAATAATAATCGCTCCAGACTCAACCTCAGATCAGAAGACAAGGAACAACAATTAAATCATGAGGTATTAATTTCCTATGTCTTGTTGTTTGCAATCTGCAAGTGATTGCAGATACAAATTTCCATATCATCTCATTCAAGTAATGGCACCTTATGTTGTTAATATCACATGTGCTTTCAAGTGCAGAAGTCCGATTTATGTAAGGGCAACTGATATCAATATCACAGCTGTTGCATATGCAAAAATCCCACTTGTGTAAAGGCAACTGGTGTCAATATCAAATGGGACTATAACTGCAAAAATTCCATTTATGTAAAGGCAACAGATTTGAAATCAGAACTAGTGTCAAATGAAAACATTCTATTTATGTAAAGGAAACTGGTGTTAATGTAACAAATTATTTCAGATGACCTATGCCAACGTTACAACACAGTTGACACAAGCCATGATCAAATATCGAGAAGTGCTGTGGACGGTGCCACACAGACTGATATCCCAAATACGTCGGCTTTATCAAGCAGAGGCCCTAAAGCTTCAGAATATCACACCAGTGAGTATTTTTAAGCTGGAACTTTGTACTTGAATGGATTGATACTTTCAAAAATGAATGCTTAGTCTCATGATGTCTATATCTTCTTTTATATTAGGTTAAGAACACGATAATATGCTATAAAGGAAGCACGATTAAAAGGAAATTTCCTTCATATATTATATTCAAAAAATTGTGAATTTTATTATGTAAATAGTATTTATTTGCTTCATATAATATTATCATAATCAGACCCCAAAACCCACTGAAACTAGCATGGTAGCCTAAACAATAACAAAAGAACATAATAGCTAAGCTTCAACATATCCCTCCCATCCTCACTCCTGTTACTTGTTTCCATCAATACTGCCAGTCTGGAGCTCCTGGATTCTGCTAAGTCGATTTCCACAATACGTAGATCAAAAGCATACAATAAATTCACTCCTATACCACTAGGGAATATTAAGTGTCGTACAACTTAGCTATATTTTAAATTACAGATGCTAAGGTTACTCGCATGTATGAACAAGGATGCTATGAAGAGACCAAATGAAAATGAAGTGGCTTACCACCACGAGGGGGTGTTAATTAGTATTCTGTAACTTTACAGCATCATTTAACTTTACAGCTGCAAAAATTATTTGCACATAAGAACAAGGCAACTATACATCGGCCAATTGAAAATGAAGTGGCTAACCACTAAAACGTATTAATAACTATCCGTTAAATTTACAGATGCGAAGGTTACTCGCACGTAAAAGCAAGGAGACTATACAACGGCCGATTGAGAATGAGGTAGATTACCAAGAGGGAGTATTAAGGGTCTCAGCTCTCCAGTTCAACAAAACCAATTACCCAGTCAAACTTGATCCTAAGATGACAGCAAGAGATCTTCTCACTAGGTAAAGTATGGGTGCACTACTGAAAAAAAATAATTAACAAGATATATGATATTGTGTGGAGACGGCTCAATAGTTTTTCCTAGCTTTTTAACTTCACCAATAGCACATCTGTACTGTGTGTTTGTTATTGTTGTGAGTACAGAACGAGGATTAGATCTAAATTTGAAAAGAAGCCGTGTATGAGGAGGATTAATGAGATCAATGAATCTCAATAGCAATTTAGTTCCTTGATTAAGCAGTTAGCTTATTCCACACATTAAATAGCACAAAACATGAAACACTACATACGTGCAACAGTTTATCAAGTGATTGGTCTGTACATTAGGGAAGCATATCAGCACTAGTCACACTAGTAACCATAATCTATTGACAGTATTTGTTTCTACTGTTCACGAAGTGATCTTGGCTAAATGCATTTTGCTAACTGGCAGATTTATAATGTAACAAAAGGTGTAGATGTAACATATATTCAGTAATCAGAAATTTTTTTGTAACTATACTATCATGTTGGAAACAAATGAGCTCAATCTATATATTTCTATGACAAATAATTTGCAATTTTGAGAGTATAATATTGTCACTTGGTACATTATGCCCTAGAACACTGTATTAATGTTATATTTCACAGTTACTGCAATATGATACACAATCTAGGATATGGTCACAAGAATAAGCTTTATTCATGTTGTCCTAATACTAATTAAGCCCATTGTACAAGAAAAATCTATCTTTCTCAGAATAAGATGCTTTAATATTGTAAACAAGAGCCACTTTGTAGCTGCGATGTTGCTACAAGAATAAAATTTTGCTCAGACTGTCTAGATAAAAACTAGGCTAATATCACAGGAAAACTGATCTTTCTCAACAAACGGCACCCGAATTCTGTTTACAAGAACTACTTTGTAGCTGAGATGGAACTAATTAAATACTTTATTGTTTATACTGTCTAGAAAAAAAAAGTAGTCTTTTCTAAAATAGACTCCTCAATATTATAGACAGGACCTTATTGTGACCAAAATTAAATCCTTCCAGATTCATCGAAGAGCTTACTCTCCTTCCGGAAAATCCACGTCGCGTGGAAGGCAGAAGAGAACAGCAGTACAAAAGAGCAACAGTAGGTAATGGGAATCAACCTAATAAAGCCTTATCTTCTAATACCTCACAAGTCTTATCATGCCTCCTGACTGGTTCGCCCAAGAATGTTCTGAAGCAACATGCTCTCCACGAGAAAGGTGGAAATATAGGTAAGTTTGCTAACAGTAACTGATGTCTTGGGTGAATGTGAGGGGGAGGAATGCCATGGGTTGATGTCGGGAACACGCACTAATGATCATTCTCCTGCTTATATTCAGGGTGCTCTAAGCAATGTGGCACTTGTAAAATTGGGGTGATGTGAAGGGATGCTACGAAATGAAGCTGCCGAGCTACAATGCAGATGATCTTTGAATTGTTTATACTGCAGTTGCCCTAAGCAGTGTGGCACATGCCATAATGGGTGGGTGTGAGGGGATGCCACGAGATGAAGCTGTCGGGCCACATCTTAGATGATCATTGTCCTGTATATACTATGGGTGCCCTAAGCAGTGTGGGATATTTTGTGGGCGCCCCAAGGAGTGAGGCACTTGTCATATTGGCTAGATGTGAGGGGGGAATGCCATGAGATGAGACTGTTGGGTCCCACTGCACATGATTTTGCCCTGCTTGTACTGAGGGTGCACCAAGCAGTGTATCGAAGGAAGGGGATTGGCGGTGACCTTTTATAACAATCATGCTAAGATGTAAGGTATAATGTGAGTGGTTCCTCTGCTGAATAGCAGTGTTCTTTGACTTGGTCATCTCCCTTACGAGAAGGATTATGGTCATGGTAATTGAATATATGCGTAATTTAGGGGGCCGCGGTAACTCAGTGGTAAAACAAACAATTGAAAAAGGACGAGTCTGACATTCGCAAGTCTGGGTAATTGGCAGGTTATCTGACTTTAATCCCCCAGCTGCAACCTGTCTGTATCTTCCCCCATTCAGCCGGGGACTAACTGTGACGCATAAAACTGTAAAAAAAAAAATGTATATATGTACTTTCCATACACCCTCACATTGATGAATATCTCAGCTCCTAAAGCAGTATACCATTTCGTACATTTGATGCCCCATCATTCATTTTGTCGCACACTTAATGCCCCATCATTCATTTTGTTTGATAAGTACTTGGAATCATCAAGACATTTATATTTTATAGAATTATCAGTTAATGTATTTTCATCTCAGGTGACCGAAGACTCGACCCCAACGCAAAGCTGCTCACAGTTTATCAAGATAATCCTAACGCCGATTTCATCGTCAGGTGTCACCATCCAGGGGGACAGCCATCGAAATCACCTACTTAAAGAGTCCCTCAAAATCAAATTTACGATATAAAGAGATGCAGAGATGCAATAGATGCCCTATTTATCCTTAGGTGTTCAAATATATGTACTCGACCAGTAACAAAAGCATACAGTGTGCGTTTATATATACATATTGTGTTGTGTTTTATATATATATATATATATATATATATATATAATATATATATATATATATATATATATATATAATATATATATATAATATATATATATATATATATATATATATATGGCTTTCTATTTACAATAAATGAAGCTACTGTAAAAATACAAGGTGGAAAATATACATGGTAAAGATGATGCATAAATACATGGAAACAAATAAAATGTCCAGTCACTATTTAATATCTGTGTTTTTTTTTTTATTATTATACAGCTGAAGAATTTTCAGTGTGTCTGGCCTCTTGTGCATCTATACATTATTCAGTGTCTGTAGCCTCTTGTACATCTGTACAATGTTCAGTATCTGTGACCTTTTGTGCATCTGTAAAATTTTCAGTCTGGGGCATATTGCATGTATGTACATTATTCAGGGTTTGTAGCTTTTTGTACATGTGTACAATATTCAGTATATGTGGTCTCTTCTACATCTGTAAATTTCCTCAGTCTGTGGCATATTGCATAACTGTACATTATGTACATTATCGTACACCTGCACAATGTTCAATATCTGTAGCTTCATGTGCACTTGTACAATAATCATATTCGGTTTTCTTGAACATCTGCACAATGTTCAATATCCGTGACCTCCTGTGCAGCTGTAAAATCTCCAGTCCGTGGCATATTGCATATCTGTACATTATTCACTATCTGTAGCCTTTTGTACATTTGTACAATGTTCAATGCATATGGTCTGCAGTACTTATGTGAATATTTTAATATGTAAGTTCTCTGAATTGTAAAATAATGCAATCTTCATACAAATATATCTATATAGCATATTCCAGTTTTACGTCACGGACTCCCTTTTCTACCAAGGGCTAGGACGGTTGCCTTCTTGCGAAGGACTTGTTTTGGCAGATGTAATCCTTACTTTGAGTGCGTGCCCTTGCAAACCTCAGACTATATAACATGTTGTGCTTTAAATCAAGTGTTCTTAAGAGTGCGTTATCACTTATATCTTTATCAACAGCTAGTCAGAGATGTCTATTTTATGTAGTTCTTATTCTGTAAGGCCGCTTTCACACCAAAGTGGCACGTCGCACGTGGCATGCCACGTGCAAATGTATAGGATTCATTTATACGTATAACCTGTATATATTTAAAACAAACTTATTATCAATTCCAAAAGTCGGGAGCAGATCATGAACTATACCAGTGAAGGCAAAGCAACATGGCACTGTGCTTTACTCACCTAAAAGACGGCACTGTGCTTCAATCACCCGAAAGATGGCACTCATGATTCTCAATCACCCTAAACCAGTGAAAGTGAGATTACATAAAATCATGTTTTAATTCAATCAAAATGGCATTCGATTCATGAGCCCAAGTCACTCTATAGCAGTAACTCCGAAACAACATAGCATCATACATTCATTCTTTTAATAAATGACACTATGCCCACGAACCCCGGTCATCCTAAACCAGTGAATCAAAAACAGCGTGATATCAAATTGTAATGAATGGCACTCAGCTCATGAACCCCAATATTAGTGTATGAGAAACAACCCATGATTATGCCTCATTCTGTTTATAGATGGCGCACAACTTTTGAAAGCCAATCACCCAATATCAGTGTGTGAGGAACAGCCTATGATTATGCTTCATTCTGCTTATAGATGGCCCACAGCTTTTGAATGCCAATCACCCAATATCAGCGAATGACATGGTAGCATGATTTCATTATGTTAGTAGGTGACACTCAGTTTATGAACCTCAGTCCCTCTAAAGAAGTATATCCGAAACAAAATGGTTTTATTATGCATTATTCTGTCAAGGGATGGCACTACATAATGGTGCCACGTGTTGACAGAAATCTGGAGCTTCGCATGTTGTTTCAGAACCACTAGTTCAGGGTTATTTGGGCTTTTGAAATACATTCCCCGACTTTTGGAAGTGATTGTACCATATTGTAATAAGTGCCGAGTTGGCAAGTACCGTACTGTAGTACATTACAGTGCAGTAATGAAAAGTATTACTCTTCTTCTCCATGTTCAGTAAGATATATAAGAAGAGAGATGCATAATATTACAAATAAGAATTTTTATCTAAAAAAAGAAAATATATATAAACTGTTAATTTGCAGACTGAAAGGGGTCAAAAAGGTCAATCATAGAAAACATTTGAAGGATATTTTGAAGACTTACTGTTTTCTAGACCTCAACTGGTCACCTCTTCAGAGTACAAGATAATTATTTTTTATGTTTTCTGAGTCGTTCCTTTGCTAACGTGTAATAATGTAAAAAACAAAAAGGCAAATGAAAATTAAAACTAGTTATTTTTTAAGGTTTGTCTTGAATGATACATAATTTAATATTAATCATGTCTTAGAAAAATCCCCCCTTTTAAATATCACCCCCCTTGGCTTCTTCGAGATAAGAAGCATAATATTTTTCAATTGTACTTATCGTTATATTGACCTTAAAGTCTCGTAACCAAGTGGTTGGTACAGAAACACATTAAATAAGGTCACTTTAGCTTCAAAAACCTTATTTCTTCCGATATCAAATTTAATATATCTTAATGTAGTTATCGTTAAATTGACCTTTATGTATAGTAGTCATACTGTTGGTGCAGATTCAGCAAAAGAAAGGTCACTTTAGAAGGTAATACCTCCTTTGTATTATATAATTCCATGTATAATATGTAATAATGTTTTTTGTTTTTTTTATTCCCAGAGGATATTTACTCTTACGTTCAGGTTTTTCTGATGTATATTATACATATGTTGCTCACAAAAATATACATATTTGTCTCTGGTAATATGTAATATAATATGTAATATGTAATATCATACTTGCTCATAAGCCATAAATATCCCAGTGTGTGTGTCTGTTATATATTTTCAAAAGGGCTTTTATATACACATCTTATATCAGGTGTCTTAGGCCGATTTCAAACCAAAGTGGCACGTCGCACGTGGCATGCCACGTGGCACGCCAGTTGAAAACGAATATCCGAAAGTCGCAAGTGGCACATGGGACGTGTCACGCCACTTCTGTGTGAAAGGTTTCATATATTTCCGGATGTTCGTTTTCAACTGGCGTGCCACGATGCATGCCGAATGCGACGTGCCACTTTGGTGTGAAAGCGGCCTTAGAATTATTTCAAAGCATACGGACACTAGTTCACGGGTTCTTAGTTATAATTAACGTATATACTGTCTAAATACTGAGTTAGGTTGGGTTTAGCTAGGTTAATTAGGCAAGAGGGAGATCTGGAGGAAGAAATCCACCAGTTGGGGATAAAAAATTTTAATTTACTCATAAATAAGATTTTAAAACTCATGCCATCATTAATTTAGCTACTGCAAATTGCTTATTGTAATGATTCTCTATCTAAAACGAGATTGATTTTGATGGCCATTTTTTTTTCTTTTTTGGTTAAATCTCAAAAATGGAAATTATTATAAAAATCGATGGGTTCACAAGTAAAATTAAGAGAATGACCACATTTCATTGTTCATATCATGTTTTTTTTATCTTTCCTAGTTCATACTTCTCTCTCTCTCTCTCTCTCTCTCTCTCTCTCTCTCTCTCTCTCTCTCTCTCTCTCTCTCTCTCTCTCTCTCTCTCTCTCTCCTCTCTCTCTCTCTCTCTCTCTCTCTCTCTCTCTCTCTCTCTCTCTCTCTTTCATTATATGATGGACCCGCAATGCGTTCATGAACTTATACTTAAGAGCCCCTTTTCTAGTGTTCATTACTTAATGTATAAAAATATTCATATGTATGTGTATGTAGAATATCTTCAGGTCACTATCCATTTTTTTTGTCTCCTTTATTTTCTTTCTTTTTACAATGTAGATCACCAGCTTTTTTTTCCTTTTTTTCTATTTTTTTTTACAATGTACAGACTAAGTCATGTAAAGTATAAATATATGATTTTACATGTTCAGATTTGTATAATCTTTGTCTGGTACAAAGCAACTGCTTGCTTTGTACATGTTCTTTGTACAGGATATAACTATGAATTACACATATGTACACAAGCATACTTCAGTGTGACTGAAATTGTTTTTATTCATTCATAAAAAAAAAAAAAAAATCCTGCAAAACCCTCTTAGCCAAACCTCAAATTTGATAAAATATGACAAGAAACCTTTACTAAGTTTCTAACACTTAGATACTGGTTAAGGAGAATACAGTATATATTCAAGTTTTGGATCTCGTAAAGAAAAGTAATCCCTGGGTGCTCTGGGGTGGTTTTAGATTCTCCACACACGGATGGGCGGAGCGGGTCATTTAGGACCCATAGGGCGGTCGCCAGCCGGCACAGGCCCCAACCCCCCACTGTGGTGCTCAGTCACAGCAGTAACCTCCCCAGTAAGTAGCTTAAACTCTCTTGCCTGGACGAGGAGCTCTAGGGTTATTCATATTTACAGAGCAAGTCACCATATCAAACTAAACCAAACCTACCTTAACCTAACTTAACCTAGCCTAAGGCAACCTAGCATTTTAAGGGGTTATTCAACTTTTCATTGGGCTCTGGGGTTACTTATCTTTACCATATACTAGTTTTCTAACACATACATAAATCTTTAAAAAAAATTATTTTAATGACTGAAGATAATAATTTGTACTGAGCGCTTGTCCCTACCCATGCATACTCCATTAGTCTATTGAGGTAAGTTAGATTATTAAAATTATGCAAACTGTATTTTACTGGTCGAGCGTACGTTTCGACGGGTGTACTCCTTCACTCTTATGAGTTGGTAAAGTTATGGGAAGAGATAAATGTTTACTTTCATAACCCTAACTAATAGATAATTGAAGAAATATCTAAAAACATAACTAGTCTCCTAACCAGGGTTAACTAACTTAACCAAATCTAATATAACCTAATATTACATAAAATAATGCTGAACAAGATGCCTCTCAACCTGAGCAAACTAACCTAACCACACCTAATCTAACCTAATATAACATCAAAAACTACCGAAAAAAAATAATCTGCCAAACCGTAAAGTCAGTTATCAACTAGTTGTGGGTGTGAAAGTACACATTTATCAAGGGGGAAAAAAAAAACCAGATATCAGCCAGATAATTAAAAATACATAACTCCCAAAATACAAAGAATTATTTTCGTTTAGATATAGTTACCCCACATAGAACTATAGAAAATGTATAATATATTTTTTTACATGAGTAACTATTCTAAAAAAAAAATAATAATATATAGATTGAAAAGTGACTAAGGATTATAAAATAGAGAGCAATAATGGTTGTTGCAATTATTAGTATTATTACTATTATTATTATTAACAGAAATAAGATTATAATTATTATAATTAGTTATTAATAATAAAATACGAGTATGCATTTTGTGTC
>JAXCGZ010004525.1:22500-32500 GCA_037179515.1 Halocaridina rubra
TCTCTCTCTCTCTCTCTCTCTCTCTCTCTCTTCTCTCTACAAAAATACTTTCACATGAAGTATGCTTACTTACAAAATAGATACACTGAAAATACACACACACATACACACACACACACACACACACACACACACACACACACACACACACACACACACACACACACACACACACACACACACACACACACACACACATATATATATATATATATATATATATATATATATATATATATATATATATATATATATATATATATATATATACATGTCTCATTCCCCTTGTAAGGGGGGTGGCCGAGCCAAGAAACGCGTATTCACCACGAGCCACATACTCAACCACTCCTCTCAGCTCCTTGGGGATAGAGGGTTACCACGTCTCCCCCCTTACATATATATATATATATATATATATATATATATATATATATATATATATATATATATATATATATATATATATATATATATATATATATATATATATGCATACACATTTTCCAAGAAACCTCGGGTCAGGAAGGATAACCTGAACTCAGGAACCTGTACCTGTAAGGTCAGAGAGAGAGTGAAAGTAACCTGGGACGGCCTGAAAGGGCACCTGGAAATACCTACCTCAACTACGGAGCTCAGTGGTTTAGAGCACGTAGGTCCCTGAGACATAACTTTAATCCCAAATAATTTGTCAAAATTAATAGACAACTTAAGCTCTTACAATGTCCACAGTCTAGCAGAATTTAGTAACAGTCTGCTAGACTGCGAACATTATAGGAACTATAGTTGTCTATTATGTCTAGAGAATAGCAGATGGTTTATAAAATGTTCACAGCCTAGTAGACATTTTTTAGCTAGGCACAGATAACTTTCTCGTATAATCCAGTCTAGTATGTCTTTGCTAGTTTTCTTTGTAGGTCTGTAGGTTCTGAAAAAACACTTTAAATCTGATATTGTCAAGGCTAGTAATAGTAAGTCTTTGCTAGTTTTCTTCGTACCTTCCTGGGTAAAAGGCTTAGCACTAACTCACCTAGACACATTCAGTGTAAATACAAAACTTCAACTCATAATGTCTATCCAGCCTAGCACATAGTTTATATATATATTCATACATCTTTGATCGCTTTTTTTTTTTTTTTTTTTTTTTTTTTTTTTACCAAATCTCTGAATCAGTTTAAAATTAACAGCCAAATTAAATTCTTATAATGTAAAGTCAGGTACACCGTTAATGGTCAAAGAAGCCTCAACTTTCTATGATAAAATTACAATTAAATATCCAACTTTAATTTTCTTACTCGCCAGTCTAGCACACCTATGCAAGTCCATTTTTTCTGGGAGAGTCCAAAACAAATATACCACTTTTTCCAGCAGGGCTTGTTGCTTGGCTTATGATAATAATAATAATAATAATAATAATAATAATAATAATAATAATAATAATAATAATAATAATAATAATAATAATAATAATAATAATAATAATAATAATAATAATAATAATAATAATAATAATTGAAAAATCATATCAGACGTAAATGATCACAACGTCTACAGTCTAACACAGCCTTGATAATTAAGGAGAATATATCAATCAAATATACAATTCTCACAATATATAATTTAGTACATATGGAGAACACTAGCCAGAAACATCGACCCCACATAAAAGTGGGAAAAGAAGAAGAAGAAGAAGAAGAAGAAGAAGAAGAAGAAGAAGAAGAAGAAGAAGAAGAAGAAGAAGAAGAAGAAGAAGAAGAAGAAGAAGAAGAAGAAGAAGAAGAAGAAGAAGAAGAAGAAGAAGAAGAAGAAGAAGAAGAAGAAGAAGAAGAAGAAGAAGAAGTTCACGGATCCTTTTCCAAACTTTGTGAAAGTCAAATGCAGTCATCAAGACATCTGCTAAAATATCCTTTGCTTTCTTGATGATGTTCTTAGTGAAAGGAGAAAGTTCTCTGAATAATAGTATTTTTTTAAGTACATAGTGATAAACATTCATTTAAAGTGTACAACAAATTCAAATAACAAAAGAATTGAATATAAAACGATAATTTATATTTATCATTACTGATACCTAAATATCTCTATTATAGGTATAATAACATTATATATGTATTATAACATTAGCGATAAACATTTTGTTTATCATTCCTTTCCTCTAAATATAACTACATACCCACAGAGAGTAAAAGTGGGTAGAGAAAGTGGATATTGATATTATTTTCTCTTTGGCTTCCGTGGCACGGAACCAAGTCCGTTGCCATGGTTACAAATGAACCTGTTATGAACAGATGACTAGCAAGTTCTATACCAGTAGTAGAGGTCAAGAAAGGAGAGAGTACGTGTGTGCGCGCGCTTACCTAAATAAGTTTACGGGAAAGAGCCCATGGCTCGTAGTTCCCCGTCTGCTGATCGGTTTAATTTTTTGTTTTAACTCAATGACACTTATCATATTTGTCCTTAAACTACTAATGCAGGTAGCATTTATAGTTTCTTCGCTTAGCGAATTCCAGTCGTCAACTACTCTAACAATAAAACAAGTGCTTCCTTACATTTAGCAAAGAAGTTTTCTTACGTAACTTCAAACTATGACCTGTAGTTCTAGTGCCAGCTATATCACTGTCCACTCTCTTAAAACTATGAAGGAATTTAAAAACCGCCACCTTATCCCCCTTCTTCCCTCTAAGTTCAAGTGATGGCAAGTCTAACTCCCTGAGCTTCACCTAAGAACTGAGAATGCGTAGCATGTATTTGAAGTTTTTCAAGTTTATTTATATGTTTTTTCAGGTGCAGACTTCAGAAGGGTGCAGCATATTCCAAGTTAGGCCTCGCGTAAGTCCCATAAATATGTATGTATGCGTGTTACGAGAATTCTGGGTGCGTTATGACAAGTAAAAGCACATGTAGCCATTAATAATAATAATAATAATAATAATAATAATAATAATAATAATAATAATAATAATAATAATAATTATGATAATAATAACAATAATAATAATAATTATAATATCATTATTATTATCATCCTTATTATTATTATTATTATTATTATTATTATTATTATTATTATTATTATTATTATTATTATTATTATTATTATTATTATTATTATTATTATTATTATTATTATTATTATAACGACCATTGCTGTGTGCTTACAAGCATGTGAATATTGTGTGTGTGTGTGTGTGTGTGTGTGTGTGTGTGTGTGTGTGTGTGTGTGTGTGTGTGTGTGCATTCACCCCTCAGGCTCCCACATACTCTACTGGTTAGAAGATATCGAATGTCCTTAGCAACACAGTTGACCAGGAGACAATCCAAATGCCTTAATCTGAGAGGACAACCTACGCGCCCGCGTGTCCGCACACCTGTTCTCATTAATAAACCAATAAGATTCAGTATATCAAATGGGTAAGGGTACGGAACACCAAATAAAGATTAAGAGAGAGACAAGGAGCAATAAATATGATATATATCAACGAAAGAGAGATAGAATTGAGAATACAGGTTGAGGGAAGCAGGACAGTATGTATGTATGTATGTATGTATGTATGTATGTATGTATGTATGTATGTATGTGATTACCTAATTGTGATTACCTAATTGTGTTTACGGGAAAGAGCCCAAAGCTCGTATCTTCCCGTCTCCTGATCGGTTCCATTTTAGACTTAGTGATACTTATCGTACCTGTCCTTAAAACTATGGATTGAGATAGCATTAACTACCTCCTCGCTTAGCCAATTCCAATTATCAACTACTCTTATGCTGAAAAAGTATTTCCTTACATCCTGCAAAGAAGTTTTCTTACGAAGCTTCAAACTATGACCTCTAGTTCTACAGCCAGCCATATCAAAATATCGATCCCTATCCACTCTATCATAACCATGAAGGAATTTAAAGACTGTCACCATATCCCCCCTTACTCTTCTAGCTTCGAGTGATGGCAAGTCTAATTCCCTCAGCCTCTCATCATAACCGAGATTGCGTATTTCTGGCACCAGTTTCGTGGCATGTCTTTGAACTTTTTCAAGCTTAGCTATGTGCTTTTTCAAGTGCGGATTCCAAAAGGGGGCTGCATATTCGAGTTTTGGCCTCACATAGGTTACATAAATATTTCTGAACATTTCCTTGTCCATGTGCCTGAAGGCTACCCTTACATTTGATAAGAATGCATATGCTGCCCTTACTACGCCATTTATATGTATTTCTGGAGACAAATCTGCCAGCATGTTTACTCCTAGATCTCTCTCATTTTCTGTCTCTTGAAATTGTACTCCAGCCACCGAGTAGTCAAGCTTGGGCCTTCTTGCACTTGTACCCATTCTCATTACCTTACATTTTGAGGTATTGAATTTCATTAGCCACTTTTCTGACCACTCATGTAGATTATTTAGATCCTCCTGAAGTTCTCTACCATTGTTCTCGTTTTTTACTTTCTTCAGAATCTTTGCATCATCTGCAAACATATTCATGAATGAATTTACAGACTCTGGTAGGTCATTTACATATACAAGGAACAAAAGTGGCCCTAAAACTGAACCCTGTGGAACTCCACTACTAACTCTTCTCCATTCAGACACTGAGTGTCTTACTCTAACCCTCTGTTCCCTTCCTTCTAAGTAAGTTTTTATCCATTCCAAGACATTTCCACCTATTCTAGCCATTGATTGCAGCTTCCTAATAAGTCTCCCATGTGGAACAGTGTCAAACGCTTTCTGGAAGTCTAGGAATATACAATCTGCCCAGCCCTCTCTTTCCTGTAAGATTTGGCTTACCTCATCATAAAATTCTAATAAGTTTGTTAATGTTGATCTACCTTCTCTGAAGCCATGTTGCCTCACTGACAAAAAGTTGAAGGATTCCAAGTGAAGAGAGATATGTTTCCTTAGTAGTTTCTCCATAACTTTGCAAACTATGCTGGTCAAGGAAACTGGTCTATAGTTCAGAGCCGTATCCCTCCTTCCCTTTTTGAAGATAGGTATCACATTTGCTTGTTTCCAGCATCTTGGAATCTCCCCCGACTCCAGTGACTCCTTAAATATGATACTCAGTGCCACTGATATTGTGTTTGCGCATTTTTTAAGCACATGAGGGGATATGTCATCAGGACCTGTAGCTTTATGAACATCTAAATCCATCAGCGCTTTGCATACCTCTGTGGCTGTAAGGTTGATGTTCTCTAATACCGGCCCTTGAGCTTCTATCACTGCAATCTGAGGGGGTGGGGTATTTTCTACTGTAAATACTGACTGAAACTCCATGTTCAATTCTTTGCAGATCTCTTCGTCCGTCTCAGTGATGCTTCCATCCGCTCTCTTTAGCCTTAAAACCTGTTCTTTTACCTTCAGTTTTCCTCTGATAAAGCTGTGGAAAAGCTTGGGATTTTCTTTAGCCTTCCTGGTGATGTCCCTCTCATAATCTCTCTCTGCCTCTCTCCCTTTACTTAGGTAGTCATTTCTTGCTCTTTTGTAGGTTTGCCAGGCATTTATGTTTTTTCTCCTCCTATACCTTTTCCAGCATTTGTCTCTCCACTCCTTAGCTCTTTTACACCCATTATCGAACCATTTCTCTCTGGCATGAATTACACCTACTTTGGAGACAGGTATGCAGCAATCTACTATCTTCCCATATTTCTCACAAAAGATGTCATACATTTCTTGTACAGATTTGTTGTAAAATAAGGTTCTCCAGTCAATAACTGCAAAAAGCTCATTCATTTTGATGTAATCTCCTTTCGGATAGTTCCTCCTCATGTCCTCAGTGCCTCTACTCTCAGGAAGAATATCTTCAATGATATACTCCATCAACAACACACAGTGGTCACTCTTTCCAATTGGTGGTTCATACTCAATATTTTCAATATCCAACACATTATCTGTGAACACTAGATCAAGTAGTGATGGCTCATCCCCACCCCTGACTCTTGTTGGTTCCATTACATGTTGGTGTAGGAAATTCCCTTGTACGCAATCTAGGAATCTTGCCCCAAATGAGTCCTCACCACTGTGTGGGTCAAGATTTATCCAATCTATCTCTTTATGATTAAAGTCTCCCATAATCAAAATCCTACATTTTTTCTCCCGTGCCATGTTAACAACTGAGTTTATGACTTCAATAGTACCTATATGACTTTCCTCATAAATTTCAAGCCTATTTTGGTTTCTTGGTGGGTTGTATACAACAGTTATTATAATGCTTTCTGACCCAGTATTTATGCGAGCAACAAGAAATTCCCTGAACTCACTTTCTATAGCCAAGTTTATTTCTTCAACTTGAATCCTCTCACTTATGAGCAGTGCTATCCCTCCACCAATCGTCTCACATCTTTCAACCCTTAGTATTCTGAAGCCCTTAGGAAAAACTGTGACACTGTTTATGTCCTCACTCAACTTAGTCTCTGTAATTGCTACTATATCTGCCTTACTGTTGTGAATCCTATCTTTTAATTCTACTGCCTTACCAGCTAATCCATCAGCATTTGTGTATAACAATCTTAATGAGGCCCCATCCCCTGATCATTTGTCATGTATGTATGTATGTATGTATGTATGTATGTATGTATGTATGTATGTGATTACCTAATTGTGTTTACGGGAAAGAGCCCAAAGCTCGTATCTTCCCGTCTCCTGATCGCTTCCATTTTGTACTTAGTGATACTTATCATACCTGTCCTTAAAACTATGGATTGAGATAGCATTAACTACCTCCTCGCTTAGCCAAATCCAATGATCAACTACTCTTACACTGAAAAAGTATTTCCTTACATCCTGCAAAGAAGTTTTCTTACGAAGCTTCAAACTATGACCTCTAGTTCTAGAGCCAGCCATATCAAAATATCGATCCCTATCCACTCTATCATAACCATGAAGGAATTTAAAGACTGTCACCATATTCGAAATGTATGTATGTATGTATGTATGTATATATGTATGAAATTTAATCGACTTTTACTATAAGGAGGGGAACAAGAAGGCTGTATTCTTGTTCCACGTCCCAAGAGAAAGAAAAAGAAGAAATTAAAGAATAAGAAAGAATGAGATAATTAAGTAAAGAATGGCAGCCGAGGTCGAGTGGTAACGTTCGCAAATTTAATTCGTCAGGACTTCGGTTCGAGACCCGCCACGGTCTCTGAAGTTCTAAAGGGCATTCACTCAGGGTAACGGTCGCACTTGCAAAAACCAAAGTCCTTTGTAAGAAGCACCGTCCTAGCCCTTAGTATAAAAGGGAGTTCGTGACGTAAAACCGGATCATCAGAGAAGTAACTACAGGAGGCAGAGGACGATCCACTCCTCATCCACCCATATTACTAAATACCACAGGTAAAATTAATAAAACTAGGGAGGGGGTAGCTCAGTGGTAGCCTGCACGAGCGAGGAAATGACAACGCGTGTTCGAAACCACCGCGGGGAGTAAGGAAGGGCAGCTAGTCTTCATTACCCCGTTTAACGACACAAAACGGTACTTATAAATAAATAAAATAACTAAATATCATACTTATTTTATTTATTTGTTAAACATAAAAGACTCATTAAACAAAAGCTGACGCCACCTATGTGGGCGTTAAAGGTCTATCGACTCTTGCAAAATAACTGTGGTCATGGGCGTGGGTAGTTTTCTTGGTTTTGTGTGTGCGTGGGGCATGTGGGCGTTCTTTTGAGGGACTTGTGAACGCAAATGTGTGTGTGTGTGTGTGTGTGTGTGTGTGCGTGTGGGCGAACGAGGACAGGGTTACTGAAAATTTTCGCCTTTAGTTTGGGTTGATATTGTGAAGAGACTAAAAGGGAGTTGAGAGAACTGGAGGAGTCCCGATTACAAAGGCTGTTCCAAGCCCCGATTTCGTCGCCCTGCAGTTTTGGTCGAAACTCCCCTGCTGGTGAGTGTGATTTTTGATCTAATTACAAAAGCAGCTTCAAGCCCCGATTTCGTCGTCCAGCAGTTTTGGTCGAAATTCCCTTGCATGGTAGTGGGATTTCCGACCTTATTTCATGTTATTTTCCATTTATATCAAAGCGCTGTTGCATGAGATTAATACAGTTTTTTCCTATTAAAATTACCATCTACAACTGAAGGTGTTATAAGTAAATTTTAAAGGTCTCCAACAAAAGGCAGAGGCAAAGGACAGTGATAGCACAAAGCCCGACAACATACCTATCAAACAGCCGGAGCTCAAGCCCCCTCTTCAATCATATGGACCCAGTGAGCTCTAGTCATTGGCCGAATAATAAAACAAACCATTTGGAATTAATGGGTAATAACTTGAAAGAAAATGTGTTCAACTGAAAAGAGAAGAGGATGAATTAGTCAAGCTTAGCGAACCCACATGAAAGTGGGAAAAACTGAAGACAGAAAACTTAAAAACAGGAGCAATTTTTGAACCAATATATTAGTTTCGAATTCGCTTAATTTTCAGAATATATATATATATATATATATATATATATATATATATATAATATATATATATATATATATATATATATATATATATATATATATATATATATATATATATATATATATATATATATATATATATATATATATATATGAAACAATCACTGAAAAGACTGCAAATTTTACATAAGTCTCAAAACACCATGCCTCAAATACTCCCTCTGGAGAGTGTATAGAGAGAGAGAGTCCCACAAAGAGGTACCGGACACACACACAAGAATTGAATGCAGGAGACGGGCAGATACGAGCTTTGGGCTCTTTTCCGTAAACACAATTAGGTAATCACATAGGAAAAAGAACTTCTCCATAGAAAGTGAATGTAATATATAAATGACTAATTTATTAATAAATATTATTCTGTTCTGAGTCAATACATTTGTTATTTATAAATGGTTTAATAAATCTACTATTTTTCAGGAGTTAATGAATTTGTTACTTCATAAATCCAAGAAGTAATTTATGAGTTATAGACGGAAATTTCTGTTATTTATAATTGATCTTAACTGAATTATTAATTAAATATGAAAAATGCGGTAATGAAAGTATTTACAATTAAGAGGTAAGAGTACTTCTTAAGAGTTATATGAGAGCTTTAAGACACTTGTTCCGGTTTTAGGTCACGGACTCCCTTTTCTACCAAGGGCTAGGACGGTTGCCTTCTTGCGAAGGGCTTGTTTTGGCAGATGTAATCGTTATCCTGAGAGCGTGCTCTTGCTAACCTCAGACCGTGACGGGGCGCGAACCCTCGACCTGATGCCTCAAAGTCGCGGACGTACCGCTTGAGCCACGCTGACTACCCATGAGAGCTTTAAGACACTATTAATGAGATATACAAAACATGATATAATTATTTTTACTATTATTATTATTATTATTATTATTATTATTATTATTATTATTATTATTATTATTATTAGTATTACTGTCCTTATCTATGTTTGCATATATATATATAAATATATATATATATATATATATATATATATATATATATATATATATATATATATATATATATATATATATATATATATATATATATATATATAGAGAGAGAGAGAGAGAGAGAGAGAGAGAGGATTAAGTGAACTCTTTAATCATAAAACCGAAATCAAATCCTTGTAATCCCTCTGTACAGGAAGCGTTCTTGTCTGGTTAGTATTTGGCCAATTCGTGACAAATTCTGATCGTATTTGGTCAGTTCGTGCCAAAAGAACGCTTGGGGGGTAGCCACGATACTGGAAGTGTGAGGCGCTACTTATGACAGGCGCACGAGATGAGTTTTATACTTCTATACTGAATGATGGAGGAGGAGGAGGAGGAGAAAAAGAAGGAGGAGGAGGAGGAAAAGAAGAAGAAGATGGAGGAGGAGGAGGAGAAGAGAAGAAGAAGAAGAAGAAGAAGAAGAAGAAGAAGAAGAAGAAGAAGAAGAAGGAAGAAGAAGAAGAAGAAGAAGAAGAGAGAAGAAGAAGAAGAAGAAGAAGAAGAAGAAGAAGAAGAAGAAGAAGAAGAAGAAGAAAGTATCAGTAGTAGCTCAACTACAACCACTTAA
>JAXCGZ010004525.1:37500-43072 GCA_037179515.1 Halocaridina rubra
CGGCGGTTTTTGTTTATTTCAACCATTATTTCCCTCTTCTCTCCCTATATATGTTTTCTATTCATCAATTCTTCATTCTTCTCACTCTCCAGCCTTAATTCCCCAGCTCCAACCTGTCTGTGTCCACACTCATTCGAATGGAGATTAACAATGACAAAAAGATTAAAAATAATAACAGGTTCTCTTCTCTTTTCATCCTTCTCTCTCTTTGTCTTTTTCTCGTTCTTTTTTCATCTCCTATTCCTCTTCTTTTCTTCTCTCTCTCTATTTCTCCTCCTTCCATCTTCCTATCCTTTCTATCCTACATCTTTTACATTATTCTATTCTTCTCTCATCTCCTTCTTTTATTACCTGTATTCTCTTCCTATCTCTCTTCCATACTCTTTTCGTCTCCTCATCCTCCTTATCTTCCTATCTCTCTTCCATTCTTCTCTCTCATTCTCCTCTTCCCTCTCTTTCTCTCCCTATCTCTTTCCAGTTCTTCTCAATTCCTCTCTACTTATCTCTTTCTCATTCTTCTCTCTTCTTCTCCTCCTTTTCTCTTCCCGTTCTCCTGTCCCTCACTTTTCAATTCTTTCATTTTTCCTTTCTCCTCATTTATCTCTTCCTTTCGCTTCTTATTCTTCCTCTTCTTCTCTCTCTATTTCTTTATCATTACTTTTTTTTTAGTCTCATCCTCCTCCCCTCTTCTAATTATCTTCTCCTTACTTCTATTCCATTATTCTATGCTTCTCTCGTCTCCTCCTCCTTCACCTCCTCCCACCTTCCTTTCTCTTTCTTTTATCTCTCCCTTCCTTCTCTCGTCTCCACCTCCTCCCCCTTCCATCTTAAAATCTCTCTGCTATTCCATTCTCATCTCCTTCTCCATTCCCAATATCATATCGTCGACAGATAATCCCATATTTATATTAAGTCGCTGTTTTTCACTAGACTCTCTGAACACTAGGGCTTGATTCTGGCTTGAAATTCTACGGGTGGAGGATAGCCTTGCTGACACAGACTCCCTCTGTTTATCCGGGCTTGGGACCGGCACAGAGTTCAAGCAGTTCGCTCCCCCTAGTGGCTAGATGTCATGCATGATATTACGAAGTAAAGCAATCTGGCCCAGCATCAAAAAGGCCAAGGTGGGAACAGCTTCCTGAGAGCAAGTTGCTGCTGAGCAGGGTGTAGTATGAACTTGCCTCACTTTACAACGCCATATTACTCATTAAGGCTGCGGCCACACTAGACGAGACGAGCGGGGTGGTAATGAGTTTCATCATGTCACGTCATTCCTCCCCGCTCAAGCCTCCCCGCTCGTCGCGCCTGGTGTGGCCGTAGCCTAAAGGGCGGTTTACACGGTCAAACGGTTCGTCGAACGCGGTTCGACAGACAAGTGTTTGAAGTGATGTTCGAACGTGTGAACGGGGTATTTGGTTGTCGAACACGTTTGTCGAACGTGTTCGACAACCAAATACCCCGTTCACACGTTCGAACATCACTTCAAACACTTGTCTGTCGAACCGCGTTCGATGAACCGTTTGACCGTGTAAACCGCCCTTTACAGCGAAAAATATAAATAATAATAAATAAATGATATATTCTGCCACTTCAAAACACTGTAAAAAATTTACGATATTTTTTTACCTACAATTTACATAAGAGAAAACTGAGCGCAATTCTTAAGGTCTATCAGACTTACGTCATTTACAATATCATTAAGTAAAATGTATCTATTTTTTTTACATAAAACAGACCTAATTTGCATAATTTACAATAACATCTTGTAAAACAAAACTAATTTCCATATTTTACAACATTATTACATATAATAAAACTAATTTACATAATTTACAATATTCTACCTATACACAAGGGTCAAAATCCCCTTTAAAAGTGGGGGAATTTTTCCCAGTCCCCTTGCTCCACCCAAACAAACAAATAAACAAACTTTATTTCCCTTTCAATACAATGGGTATTCGTCAGCCAAGGCAAGCCCCAACCCCCCACTGTGGTGTCCAACCACAGCAGTTCCTGCCAGTAAACAGCTTAAACTCTCGGTCTTGGACGGGAACCGATCTTTCGACCTCGTGAATGCGAAGCCAGCGCGTTACCACTGTACAATTTTTACTACACAGGGAATCACGGAGGCGGTAAATTGCCCCCCATATCAGGGAAAGATAGAAGAAAATACAGTATAAGAGATAGATAGTTAGATAGATAGATAGATAGATAGATAGATAGATAGATAGATAGATAGATAGATAGATAGATAGATAGATAGATAGAGAGAGAGAGAGAGAGAGAGAGAAGAGAGAGAGAGAGAGAGAGAGAGAGAGAGAGAGAGAGAGAGAGAGAGAGAGAGAGAGAGAGAGAGAGAGAGAGAGAGTCTCAACACTTCACTTTTAGAGTATCCACCAACCGCTCAATTTTACATCATTAATGCACGTAAATTAATGAGACCGAGGTAGCTCATTGGTTAGGGACTCGACTCGGAAATTGACAGATCCATAATCGATCCTACCGAAGGGCGCTGGGAAGGGTATCCAACCTTAATTTCCAAACTCCAAGCTGTCTGTGTTCATCCCCATATTGGGGATTGTTAATTACAAGTAAAACAGCAAGCAATGTAAAAAAATTAAACTAATTTATATAATTTACTCTACTTAAACGTTAAAAAAAAAAAAATCTCTTGTAATTCCCACACGTAAATGGACCACAAATTTTACAATTTTGAAAGTACAGCCATTAAGGTCGAACTTGCCGTTTAAAAACGGATAAATATCGCTTTATTGCGAGACTTAAAGGGTGAATTTTGTTGTGGCTGGAACAGCAGTAGGGTCTATAATATTGTAGAACCTGTCAACTTAGTAGGTGAATTGAGTACACTATATGGATAAGGAAGGCCGCGTGTGGCGTCAACTACACTACGAGCTCATGCTAGAGAATAAGACTATACACCCGTCCTGCAGTTTTGCACCTGCAAATTATGGTAATTAAATGTTTAATGTAAAACTACCATGAATATCATTGCAATTTTGAGGTTTTTAAGGTCAGAGAGAGGGATAGATAGATAGATAGAGAGAAAACACTAATAATTGTAATAATATAGATTACTATTATTACTACTACTACTACTACTACTACTACTACTACTACTACTACTACTACTACTACTACTACTACTACTACTAATAATAATAATAATAATAATAATAATAATAATAATAATAATAATAATAATAATAATAATAATAATAATAATAAGAAGAAGAAGAAGAATAATAAGAATAATATTATTATTATTATTTACACTTCAAACAATACTAACAGATAGAGACTAGCGGAACAAGCAGTAGTAGTCGCAGTAATAGGAGTAAAAATAATAGCAGTGACAGGCAGCAATAGTAGTAGTAGAAATAGCAGTAGTAGTAGAGCATTGGTAATAGTAAAAGCTATTGAAAGAGTAGTAGTAGTAGTTAAACAATAGTAGAAGTAGAAGTAGTATTCCAGTGAGTCCTCTCTATCGTAGGTTAGAATTCCTTAAACCGTTTTTTTATATAATTTTATTATCACTGTTATTTACATCTGAGAGAAAGAGAAAAAAAGAAGAGGACTTCATGTTACGCCGGACAGAGAACAGATGCCCGCGGCCAGCCTCTAATGGTGAATCAGACTACAAGGGACCACACGCACGCACACACTCACACATGACTATGGAAAAAAGATGTCCTTTAAATATTAATATTATTATTGTTATTATTATTATTATTATTATTATTATTATTATTGTTACTATTATTATTATCATTATCATTATCATTATTATTTTTATCATTATAATAATAATAATAATAATAATAATAATAATAATAATAATAATAATAATAATAATAATAATAATAATTATTATTATTATTATTATTATTATTATTATTACCACTGACAGCATCTCTAGGATACCGATGTATTCTCCTGTTATTGACTATTTCTCATAATATTGTGATTAGCGTTGTTGTCTCACCCAAAGAGTACGCCTTGGCTCCGCCCCTCCATCGCCTCCAGGGAAGGTTGCAATGACCTTAAGTATTAAAAATATTATCTACCGCTTCGATGGGTAATCGATTGAGGCTGTGTCGAGTATTACTATTATTCGCTCTCCTAGTAATATCTACTCCGATTCCAAGGGGTAGATTTCAGATAAGAGATAATCCTCGAATGCCCGAGGTGTAGTCACCGTGGCTCAGGCGGTAGCGTCCGCGACTTTGAGACGTCAGGTCGAGGGTTCGCGCCCCGCCACGGTCTGAGGTTAGCAAGGGCATGCACTCAGGGTAACGATTACATATGCCAAAACAAGGCGTTTACGCCTCGCAATTAAAAGAATTCCTTGATTCCTTCTTTTCATCGACTCTAGGTAGGATTGTACTGACCTCGGGCATTCGAGTAGCGTGTTTTACGTCACGGACTCCCTTTTCTAACAAGGGCTAGGACGGCTACCTTCTTGCGAAGGACTTGTTTTGGCATATATAATCATTACCCTGAGTGCATGCCCTTGCTAACCTCAGACCGTGGAGGGGCGCGAACCCTTGACCTGACGCCTCAAAGTCGCGGACGCTACAGCCTGAGCCACGGTGACTACACCTCGGGCATTCGAGGATTATCTCTTATCTGGGATCTACCCCTTGAAATCGGAATAGATATTACTAGGAGAGCGAATAATAGTAATACTCGACACAGCCTCAGTCGATTACCCATCGAAGCGGTAGATAATACTCTTAATACTCAAGGTCATTGCTCTTGACTGCAAGACGAAAAAGGCCAAACACAGCAGTAGGAAGTGAATTCTGCAATAGGAGAGTATATCATCGGTCTCTTGAAAATGCTTTCAGTGGAAAGTGAAAGCTTGATATTGTGTGAATTAATAATTAAAACACATTACGCTATTGTGGAATTCTTTTTTCCCTTATTATTATTATTATTATTATTATTATTATTATTATTATTATTATTATTATTATTATTATTATTATTATTATTATTATTATTATTATCATTATTATTATCATTATTATTATTACTTTCTTATTATTATTTTTATCATCATTATTTTTATTAATCTCGCCTGTGATGCTATTGGTATTGATTTTGTTCTCAATGATGTTATAGTAATAATAATAATAATAATAATAATAATAATACACACACACACATACCGAGGCTGTTTCCCTTAAAAGTTGGTAATGGGGTAGCCGACATCAAAGAAGACACAGTATGGGATAATAATAATAATAATAATAATAATAATAATAATAATAATAATAATAATAATAATAATAATAATAATAATAATTATAACTATTAATAGTATAATTATTATTATTATTATCATTACTATTATTATAATCATTATTATTATTACTATCATTAATATTACTACTATTCCAACAACTACATAAATACTCTTCATTTAATTTTTGAAATTCAATACTAAATCACACCATAATACAAAGCTCTCTACAGCCGACAATCCTAACTCTAAAATCTGTCTTCAGCAAATAATTAACTAATTAATTATATAATTACTCATTTCATC
>JAXCGZ010004526.1:0-12500 GCA_037179515.1 Halocaridina rubra
GCAAGGCCCAATTCGCTTTTTGTATATTTACCAAGAAGTTCTCGTGACGGATTCTCGAGAGTGGCCAGTGGTGGGTTGCTTCTTACCACTCTTTCTTCCGTCGTTTCCTCGAGAGGATTATCGTCTTTGTTTGTGAGATCAAATGAATTATCCATTTTTCAAATGTATTTAGAAAGGCCTACAAAACAATAGTCTCCGTGTTATTTAATTAGCAAATGATAAAAATATATAAAACAAGTTGAAAGAAAACGCACCAATCAGTGGTATTTATGGCATAGGGTCCCAGTGCGCATGCGCAGCTTTTGAAAAATTTGAGTAGGAGTCCAGTAGAAAATTTAACTTTTTATAGCATGAAAAACTCTACGAACAGACTTAATTTCACATATGAACTGGCATTATCACTGTCTCCACATATTCACAAACACTTACTGGGCACTGTTTTTTCGGTAGAGAGTCTTAGATCTTCACAAGAAAAAGTATTTACAGAATGAGGGCGCACAGAGCATTGTTTACATCGTCACACGCGAGAGAGAGAGAGAGAGAGAGAGAGAGAGAGAGAGAGAGAGAGAGAGAGAGAGAGAGAGAGAGAGAGAGAGAGAGAGAGAGAGAGAGAGAGAGAGAGAGAGAGAGAGAGAGAGAGAGAGAGAGAGAGAGAGAGAGAGAGAGAGAGAGAGAGTCAAAGTCAAAGTCAAAGTCAAAAACTTTATTCCATCAAAAATGGCTATTACATGATAATTAATCTAATTACAAATTACAAATGTAAAATGTCAAAATAAAACAAATGAAATTTGCAAAGCACAAAATCAAAATATTTACACATTAAAATAAGCATACGTACACTTCGTCTACCCAATGGGAGGATAATAATGAGACTAAAATCACTTATTAAGTAGGTGATTTAAAAGATGAGATTTAAATGAGGGTAATGTTTGGCAGCTTCTTAAGTTTGCGGGTAAAGAGTTCCAAAGTCTCGGGCCCATTACATTTAAGGCTCTTGCCCCAATATCAGTGGAAGTTCTGGGCACGTAAAAAGAATTCTGATATCTGGTGTTGACGTTATTGATACGCACTTGATTAACTGTTGGCAATGAGAAGAGCCATTCCGGTAATATTCCATGATTTATTTTAAAAACTAAAAGACAGATATTATATATGAACTTCATGTCCATCCTTAGCCAACCCAATCTCTCAAAGAGGGGAGTCACGTGATCATATTTATGCACCCCCCCTATGGCAACTCTTGCAGCAAAATTCTGGAGCCTTTTCACTCGTAACATCTGGGTCTTAGTCGTGGAACCCCAAACACTCAGACAGTAGTTGAGAATACTTAAAATCAATGTTTGTACTACAATTACCCTACAATCAGGCTCGAATCTTTCATAGACTCTGTTCAAGTAAATAAGGGTCCCGTTCACTTTTTTATGTAGTTCATCGATATGAAAATTAAATGTCATGGTACTGTCCATAATAACTCCTAGATTTTTAACCTTATTAGATGGGAAGAGTGAAACATTGTTGAAATTTATACTGATGTTCTCAGGAATGCGGGACAGGTATTGATTTGATCCAAAAATAACGAATTTAGTTTTATTTTCGTTCAGTAAAAGACCATTACTGTTAAAATAACTTTTGGCACAGTTTAATATATCTTCAGCCCTTTTTAAGATTTCAGGAATTCTATCAATGTCACCAGTAAGCATAATCTGGGTGTCATCAGCATACATAACAAGTAGGCAATCTCTTATAAATTGAGGTAAATCATTAACATATATTAGGAAAAGCAGAGGACCCAAAATTGAACCCTGAGGAACGCCAAAACTGATATCTAAAGAAGAAGAGAGAGTCGAGCCCATTCGAACTGATTGAATTCGATCTTTCAGATAATTTTCGAACCAAAATGAGTCAACATAAACTTTGGAAAGTTTTCTCATTAGAATTTGATGGTGTACACTGTCAAATGCTTTAGACAAATCTAACAATAATAAAAGTGATATTTTCTTATTTTCAATATTACTATAAATTTTATCAGTAATTTTAAGTAGGGCCGTCTCGGTCGAAAGTTTAGGCCGAAAACCGTGTTGTTCCTCACATAATAGACAATTTGATTCAAGGAAATTTATTAACTGGGTGGCAACTACCTTCTCAAGTATTTTAGACAGAATGCTGAGAAGAGAGATTGGCCTATAATTTTCAACATTATTAGTATCTCCACTCTTAAAAACGGGGATGATATAGGGATGCTTCCAGAGGTTAGGATAAATGCCTGTAACAATGGATGTATTAACAATGACTAAAATGAAAAATACTGTAACTGGCAATGAGTCAATTAGGAAGCGAAGTTGTATCCCATCGGAACCACAAGAGTTTGTTGGTTTGAGGTTCTTTATGATAAGAATAAGTGTGACTAAATCGATTGGGTGCGGTCTAAAATTATTGATAATATTTCTTTCAGCTGGAGGCTGGCAATTATGTGGTTGATTAATAATCAAGTCATTATTATCTTGGGACTTTTCATATGTGGACTTACCTATTTTAGCAAAATACTTATTAAAATCATTCACTCGCTTTTCCACATTATCACTGAGAAGGTCAGAATTTTCTAAGATTTCCTTATTTGCAGGAATTATTCTTTTTATAACATTCCAAGTTCCTTTGATATTTCCCCTATACTTGGAAAATTCTTCCCTGAAATGATTTTTCTTCTTTTCGGACAACATTGTTTTAGTAAGGTTTCTTTCTCTTCTATAGGCTCTTTCCATCTCGGAGTTTTGTCTATCAGAGAGAGAGAGAGAGAGAGAGAGAGAGAGAGAGAGAGAGAGAGAGAGAGAGAGAGAGAGAGAGGAGAGAGAGAGAGAGAGAGAGAGAGGAGAGAGAGAGAGAGAGAGAGAGAGAGAGAGAGAGAGAGAGAGAGAGAGAGAGAGAGAGAGAGAGAGAGAGAGAGAGAGAGAGAGAAGTAAATAAAAACGATGATACTGAAATTGCATCAACTACGTCATATGCACTACTAATCTGGAAATATCCGGAATTCATATCGACCTACATAGGCAAAAATTCAACGTGGGTGATGCTGGTGTATCAGCTATCATAACATATAAGACATTGCTGTCAAGATGAAAGTTCTCCCAGTTTTTCTGATTGCTGCAGTTTCTTCGGCCATTTTTGGCCACGTCTTCTGGCAACAGAAGAATGAGTCTTTTAGCAACACTTTTGTTGCATATAGGAAGTACCTGGCTGAAGTAGATCAGGAGGTTCAGCGCTTCCAGGCTAGCTTCGCAGCGAGAACCCTGAGGATGCTACCTTTGGTTCAGAATGTTCTCCCTCGTTTTCCTGATGAAGTCTTCGAGAAGGATCCAGAGGCACACCCGTGGCTTAGTTCCGTCAATCGGCGTCTATTCCCGGGTGCTGGATACTATCAAGACCTCAAAAGGAAAGAAGAAGAGATTCTGGAGATGTCGAGGAGATACCGTGATCAAGCCATGGCTCTGAGGAACGTACCGGTTCTGGGCTACTGGCTGGACACGGATATCCCCGAGTTGTCTCTACCGGAACCAGAGAGTTTGAATCTGAAGGAACTCCTGTTCTACCACATAGGTCTTCCAGGTATATTGTTCTTTGTTTTGTACTTGCAAGAGTACATCAGGGAACGTGAAATAGTTGCAGCAGCTGCTGAAAAGGAGAGAACGCCGACGAGGGTGATAGAAGAAGGTCTTTGGTATCTTCTTTTTGATCCTACCATCGGAGGGATTGTCAGCGCTCTGGTGATCATCTACGCCCTCGTGAGTGGTGCGTACAGCATTCTATTCATATTCTTCGCGAATTGGATAATCTGCTCTACTGTCACCAACACACGAGACTGGTAGATGACGGTGAGAGGAGTGTGAAAGGAGGAGGAAGAGAAGTTGGGACCCCGGAGTATTTACGGAAGAGGACTGTTTTCTTGTATATTACGAAAGAAGACCAAAAAGGTTTCAAAAGGTTTATTTTAAGCTCTAACGACCCCTTTCGGAGTATGAGAGTACATAAAGTGACATTAGATTAAAAAAAATTTAAAGAAAATGTAAAGCTGGCGGTAACAAGAACAAAATAGTTTCATTTTATGCACTGCATAATTGCAGTTAAGAGACAAGTTAATACTTATATGCTAAAGACAAATATTAGCATTTAAAAAAAAATAGGAGAAAAAATACATTTACATTCTTTGTATATATATATATATATATATATATATATATATATATATATATATATATATATATATATATATATATAGTTTATTGACAAAATATTACAAAAGTATTACAAAAATATATTATTTTTTTTCTTTTTGCACAATATAGCATAAGTAATAGAAACAATATTTTGTCCATCAAAAATCTTAGCCTAAAGAACAATACAAATATTCTCACAAACTTACCAACAAAAGTAAATAATCATATTTATCTTAATGCCTAATTCTGAAATACAGTTAGAAGAATAGAATACATCCAAATATTACAAATTAACCTATACATACAAAAAAAATCAATGCTTTCCTCATTACAAGGTTGAATCTCTTCCTTATCTGTACAACTTTAGTACTTCATAAATATACTGACATATATATAGTTTATTGACAAAATATTACAAAAGTATTACAAAAATATATTAATTTTTTTCTTTTTGCACAAAATAGCATAAGTAATAGAAACAATATTTTGTCCATCAAAAAAAATCTTAGCCTAAAGAACAATACACATATTATCACAAACTTACCAACAAAAGTAAATAATCATATTTATCTTAATGCCTAACTCTGAAATACAGTTAGAAGAATAGAATACATCCAAATATTACAAATTAACCTATACATACAAAATATCAATGCTTTCCTCATTACAAGGTTGAATCTCTTCCTTATCTGTACAACTTAAGTACTTCATAAATATATTGACACAACTCGGTAATATGAAGCTCTTCATTCAAAAGTGATTGGACACTAAGATAGTTTAACATATTATATTTTTGTCTCACTGGTTGGGAGAAAGGACACTCAATTAGCACATGTTCTTCACTCTGAACTGCCATTTGATCACAAGCACATACTCTCATTTCTCTTGGTGTTCTGCTCCACCTTCCAGTCTCTACACGCAACTCATGAGACATTACTCTTAATCTTGTGAATGCCATTCGCAAATAATCTGGTACAAACTCTTTGCTACTATACACTTTATGTACTGTCAACTGACTATTTAAAATTTGTCTATATGTAAGATATTTTGTGGCACCTTCGGGTTTATTCAGTATTACAGATTTTATTCCACTTAGAGCAGAAGCTTCCACATTATTTGCAATATATGAATTTAAGAATAGATAACCAGGTGTATTTTCCCGTCTGCAGATGTCAAATACCACATAGAAAGGTTCTTCATTGTTAACCTGTTGCATTTTTTTGGCTAAAAATCCCCTTCTTCTTTCATTAACTTCATGTACTAAAGTTTCCAAACCACTTTCTATTAAACATAAGGATATTGGAGTGTTGTTTCTCACTCCCAATAAACACTTTACTGCCCTGTTATAAAGTTTTTCCATGCAAGCTAAATTACTTGTGAACCAACTCTCAGAGCCATACAAAAGTGAAGAACTCAAAGCAGCTTTAAAAACTTTAACCTTATATGCATAGGGCATACTCATGTTATTTATGCAGAATATACTAAACTTATTGACTGTTGCCGTACCATCGATTTCATGCTGTTTAAGTACTGAGTGCATATTTGCATCATCAGTAAACCATGCACCTAAGTACAGATACTTTTTACAATAATCTATTTTTATGTTGTTTATCACTATTGATGCTTTATCTCTGTCTTTTCCATTAACAACAAAATACTTTGTCTTCTTTTCATTAATCACCATACCATAAGCATTACAATAATCTAATATATATAATATATATAATTTGGCATATACTGTAACTTACTTATACATTTGGTTGCAAATGAGATCCATACAGACTAGTAACAAAATTCAAGAGTAATGTAAATCAGAATTGAGCCATAATAATTCTAGTAAATTTGGCGAGATTGCACATTTGCTTCCTACTTTCTACATTGAATAACTGTTCGAACTTAAACCTATTTGGCCTTGTAAAATAGTAACTTTTTATATACAGCTCCCTTAGACTACTAAAAGCTGGACATATCTGGATGTAGTGATACTCGTCTCCTTCTTCCTGGTTATCACACATTGTACAAAACATAGGACCTTGTGTATTTGAGTATCGATTATTGGCAATGGGAAGTTTATGATTACCACATCTAAATCTGGTGAGGTTCACCCTATCGAGAAAGTCTAAATCAAGCAGATATTCACTTATACCTAGTTGTTTTTTAAACATTTTATAATTTGCAGATAACTTATTTTCATTAATTTCACCTATTAAATTTTGTTTATCAATATCACTGAGCCTAAGGGCAATACATTTTTTGACCCAGATTTGGTTGAAAGAATTTGGATTAATCCAAATGTTAGAGAGACCACATTTGTCAAGGCAACTTTTTATTTTAACTATCCACCTGGACTTAAATTCGTTGTTGTCATGCAGTTTACGTAATAGGGAGTACATAGTGTGAGATAGCTTATGTTGTTTACCCTGGCATATCCTCAACCAGAAGTCCACCATTCTCCTCTCGACCTTGCTGGTCAAGCCAAATTGACCCAGTTCACCATAAGCCATACAGTTTGCTGAATTTTGTTTTCGTTTAAAAATTTTCTATGAAATACATCAATTTGATCTAGTTTGTGGAATCCCCATACTTCACTGCCATAAAGGAGAACTGGAGTGACCAGCTGATTAAAGAGTTCACATTGGATATCTACTGGCAATGCTAACCTTCTGGCTTTAGTCAATAGACTATACATAGCTCTTTGGGCCTGAGTGATTTGCTTTTTAATAGCTTTATTAAAAGATCCATTAAAGTTAAAGGTTGTACCCAGGTAAACATAATCATCTACCACTTCCAACTCAGAATTACCAAACAAGAAATGGGGGTATGATCTAACCTTGCCTCTCGAGAATATTACTATTTTTGTCTTGCTGGTATTAACTGCAAGGTGCCACAAATTACAATATTCATGAACAGCATTTAAAGCAATTTGCAAGTCTTCTGCTGATTCTGCCATAACAATAGTATCATCAGCGTATAAGAGTACAAACATTCTTACGAACACTTCGATATCGTCATCACTAAGGTTATTGCGTATTTCAGAAGCATATAGGTCAAGCCCTTTGTAGTTCCTACTTACAAAATATTCAAAGTCATTCAAATACACAGCAAACAACAGAGGTGACAAGTTTTCACCCTGTCTAACACCAACATTGCAAGGGAAATATTCAGAGATTGAATTGCCTAACTTGACACAGGACTTAGCATTTTAATACATATTATATATAACTCTAATAACTCTGCCATTGACACCATTTGAAATTACTTTACACCACAAAGAAGACCTGTCAACTAAATCAAATGCTTTTTTATAATCTATAAAAGCACAATAAATGCTCTTATGCTTGAAAAGGTATAGGTCAATAAGGGAGTGTAATACAAATATATGATCAATGGTACTGTAACCTTCTCTGAAACCAGCTTGCTCCTCCCCCATGATGCCTGCACCCTCAAGGTAAGCTGACAAGCGTTCATTTAGACATGCTGTAAAAACTTTGCCAATACAACTTAATAAGGTGATACCTCTGTAATTGTCTGGATCATCAATAGAGCCTTTTTTCTTATACAAGGGCTTAATTACACCAATGCACCAGTCAGTAGGCACTATTCCAGTCTGTAAAACAATGTTAAATAGTTTGACTATGGCAGCAATAACATTCTCAGGACAATTCTTCATGTATTCATTTATAACATTGTCAATACCACATGCTTTATTGTTTTTCAATTTGCGAATTACAGTCTTAACTTCTAATACAGTAAACAGCTTATTGATGTGCTCATTTATTGAGTGATTAATATTTCTAGGGTCAAAAGAAGTGTTTTCTCCTGGTTCCCCCTCCTCAGCTCTATTACAAAGTTTCTTAAAATGCTCCATGAAAGTGTTCATTGCAATTTTACCTAGTTTTTCTGGTTGCTTATTTGCATTACATATAATATCCCAGTAATCCTTTGGCTTAGAATTTTTAAGTCCCCGCAAGGTTTTATGGAGTTTCCTATGATAACCCTTCGTAGTATTCCTAACAAACTTTTTGTATTCCCTGGCCCTGTTTCTAAGCTCTATTCTGGCTTCCTCAGTTTTTCTTTTTTTTCAACCTGTTTTTTACTCTAAAGTATACACTTCTTAAAGCTTTGCAATCTGGATTAAACCAAGGTTTATTTTTTGAGGTGTCTTGTGATGACTTTTTTTGACGTGGCCTCTGTGTTTTGCATATTCCTAATTTTTTGGCAGGATCTACATACAATTTACATAAACCCTTTGCCATACCATCAATTTCAGCTTGTGTAGCTGTTTCCAGGTTGAGAGCATCCATTTTATCCTTCAAGAAGCCAATTTCATGTTCACTGAAGGATACTCTGTACTCATTCCCTAATTGGGGGTCCCACTTGGCTTTTCAACATTCATTGCTAAGGGAGAAGTCAGAGCTGAGCTCATTTTTGCATGTGGTAGTGGAAGGCTTTGGAGTGGTCTTGGGAAGGGTATTTTTGGAAGATAAGGATACTGAAGTAGCACAGTGGGAATCTGACAAACAGTAGTCTAAGTTATGCACATAAAAATCCTTAACCTTAGGAAATAACTCTGGTGATGATAAAATATAGCCAATAGTACTTTTACCTCTAGAATTGGGGCATGTATAATCTCCAATACCACAATCTTCTCCTGCTCTGCCATTTCTAATCTTTAAATCTAGGCTTTTACACAGTTCTAGCAAACTCTTACCATTATTATTTACACAATGATCTTTATTATGTCTAGCTGTTTCAATATTTAGTAGTTCAAGCATTGGCTTAGTATTAAAGGAATCATCCTCAAACAATTGAATCCCAACTTCTTCAAGAACACATTTCTCAAATTCAATGAAGTCTGATTCCAATCCTGTTCTTGAGTTGAAATCACCTATCAATACAAAAGGAATATCATAGGCTACCTTAAGATTTATAAGATCGTTAGCGAGATCATCAAAAACATCTTGTATTAACACGGAGATCTCTCGTATATTACGGAAAAGTGAAGCCGTCTTGTATTAATACTACGATTTTCTTCGGAGAATCAGGACCGAGTAGTATGTCACGAAAGAAGGACGAACTCTTGTATAATACGAATGCGATTCTTACGTGTGTTACGAAAGGTGGAGAAACTCTTGTATAATGCAGGGAAGTGGACTCTTGTATTCTACAAAGGGGTCAAGATTTGCTAGAAGTAGGAGGAACGGGTGCATCACAAAATTCACTACTTGCAGTGGATGAAGAGTCCTTCCTTTAAGGACTAAAGCACAAGCCAAGAATAACAACACATAAAATCTTCACAACATGCTGTGTCCTTCTTGTAGGGGCAAAAAAAAAAAAAAATCAAAGCCCTGTTCATAATATTCGAGGCTTCTCATGGCCTAGGGCTTCCCCCTCAAGAAAGACAAAGAGAAGAAAGGCACACATCGTCACAATGCGGCTGGAATGGATGGCATCAACGCAACAAAAAGCTATAAAAAGGCAGAAGTTAAAAACCCTCCAAGAACAGGAATATTGGCCTTGTGACGAGTGGTCTTTCCCTCAGCTTTGCTCATTTTCAATGTTCAAAGTTATTTCCAATGTCTTCAGGATTCTTTGGGTGAATGTGTGTGTGAATGTTGGTGGTGGTAGACCTCTGGCGCGGCTTTAAATAGCTTGTAAGTCTACTTACCATCAATGTGTGCATGGCAGAGCTGGTAGACCTCTGGAGCGGTTTTAATTAGCCCGTAAGTCTCAGGCTCTTGAATGGTAGAAACCTGAAGATGGGGAATCACCTTTGATATATTGGGAATTGAGAGGAGTGCTGAGGTATGCTATTTACAATAAGAAAGTTGTATCATATTTACGAGATGCAATTGGCAAAATGATTAACCCAGCCTCTGCTAAAAGCAGAGCCGGTCCCAACCCCGGATAAATGGGGAGGGTTGGCAACGTAAAAAATCATGCCAGTTAAAACAAAAAGGTTTTACACAAAATATATGAAACTGTATTTAAAGAAAATATTTCAAACCTATATTTTTACTACGTTATATATTTCTTCTTTTTATGTTTCAATTAAAATAATTATGTATATTTTATTTGCTTGATTATACATTAAAATATTTAGTTTTTATAAATATTTATTCATAAGGTTATTAATTTTTACTTTATCTATACATTAATTTGTATATTCATTTACATATAAACATATTCATTAAATCATTAATAAATTAATGATCATATTTTGCATAGTAATCTATTATCAAAATTTAAACAATATTTATTTTTACATAATATATATATATATATATATATATATATATATATATATATATATATATATATATATATATATATATATATATATATATTATATATAATTATTATAATTGTTATTATTATTATTATTATTATTATTATTATTATTATTATTATTATTATTATTATTATTATTATTATTATTATTATTAATATTATTTTTATTATTATTATTATTATTATTATTATTATTATTATTATTATTATTATTATTATTATTATTATTATTATTATTAACATCGACCCCACATAAAAGTGGGAAAAGATGTAGACGAAGAAGAAATTATTATTATTATTATTATTATTATTATTATTATTATTATTATTATTATTTTTATTATTATTATTATTATTATTATTATTATTATTTTTATTATTAATATTATTATTATTATTATTATTATTATTACCACTATTATTATAATTACTATTATTATTATTTTTATTAGTACTATTATTATTACTAATGCAGTGAAGTAGAAGAAAAAGCCAATCCATTTCATTTAAATCCAATTTTATTTTTAATAGACAAATATAGATGATTTCTCCAAACAGATATTTTGATAATGTCCAGATGTTATGGAGACGAAACGTTAAGAATAAATATTGGATTAAAATGGATTAAAATTCTTCAGTCACAGCTGTTTTATTATTATTATTATTATTATTATTATTATTATTATTATTATTATTATTATTATTATTATTATTATTATTATTATTATTATTATTATTATTATTAGTATTAGTATTAGTATTAGTATTAGTATTAGTAGTAGTAGTAGTAGTAGTAGTAGTAAAAATGCTATCTCGTAACCCGAATGGGATCTCCTTTGCAGTAATGATATCGAATGGATTTGACTACGTGGTTTACAAACTGAATCAATGGCCTACAGGCACAATTGTCCAGCCATTTCGTGGGGGCTCGTAGCGGACAATAGCGGACACATCCTTGGTTATCTATAAAAGGTGGTTTACACGGTCAAACGGTTCGTCGAACGCGGTTGGACAGACAAGTTTTTGAAGTGATGTTCGAACGTGTGAACGGGGTATTTGGTTGTCGAACACGTTTGTCGAACGTGTTCGACAACCAAATACCCCGTTCACACGTTCGAACATCACTTCACACAACTATCTGTCCAACCGCGTTAGACGAACCGTTTAACCGTGTAAACCGCCCTTAAAACTACTGCCATACTGGAATAAGCAGCAAAGAGCTTATGAAAAGATCCCCTATTTGCGAGACTACAGAAAGAGACACGATTCAAACCTCTCTTATCGCCGTCCACGCAAGAGAGACTTCTCCTAGAGAGATGGCTCTTACGACCATAGACTCTCACCTAGGCACACAAAATTTGGGAAGGCCCGATCATACCATGGTACATATTCAAGTCAGCGTTACCCATCCAAGCAGGTACAGACACCAGGATCTATGGTCGAAACCCAGAACATAATATAACGATGGATTCCCAGCGGTATCTCACCGTCGAAAAAAAAACTGTGGACAAACCCCAAAACAAGAATGTACTATCAGTGCAAGTGTACGCTCTGTCCCTTCTTGCTCATTTTGAGGAGATAATAATACAAACAGACGACTAAAAAATAGATATCCTTTGTGTAAATGAAACATGGCTTCTTCCTACAACTGAAAATAAACATGTGAATATTCCAGAGTTTAAAATATTTAGTACTGACCATGGCCGAGGAGGTGGGGTCTGTACTTATATAAAAAATTATTTCAGAGCGTCAGAAATAACCACAGGTCTAGAAAAAAAAACTGAAAAGTTCGAAGATATATGGATCACTGTGCAGCATCAGAAATTTCCATCTTTCATTATAGGGTGTGTTTATCATCACCCAAAAGAACATTCCAGTTCATTCAGTCATCTGCTAGTAACATTCAGAAATATCTGTGTGCGCCATAAACCCGTATACATACTTGGTGACTTTAATGATGACTTGCTCTCAGAAGATAACAAAATGAAAATGGTGATCAAC